>CAUJNA010000115.1:177864-187864 GCA_963377175.1 Effrenium voratum
GAACTTTGCAGTTTTGCAGGAGTGCGTGAGATTTACATGCAGAACAGCTTTGAACAAAGCAGTTTTTGCAACACTGGGCATGAGATTTGTGTGAGTTTTCAATGAGCTCAGTTTTTTGGGCGAGGAAGGAGGCTGCCCAAGCTGAACAAGTTGCAAGATGGAATGGGCCTGGTGCTTTTTTGAACAACATCATTTTGCAGTTTTGACAACACACCCAAACAGGACCCAGAAAAGTATTTGGGACCCAAACCAAACGACTTTATTTAGGACCCATTGACTAATCTGTCCGGGCCGCCCAGAAAACTTCATTTGGAGACCAATTACCAATCCTAGGTTAACATTATCAGTATCAGGTTTTAGACTAGGTGCCTTTGGCCGAAATCCAAGTGCGCAAGCGTGAGCAAATTGAAACTTGATGGGGCGACACTTGGGAACGTGGAAGGAACAAGGCAGAAGCGTGTGGGCGGGGCCACTTTCGCAGAGCTTTCACGGGCCGATTACGTTTCCAGCGTGGCAAGGGTCTCCCCTGCCCAAGCCCGACTTACTGTCACGCGTACAAAAAGCACAAAGATCAACAGTTGCAAACGATAATTATTTCCTCACAAATACTACTTGCAAAGACCGCCGTGACTGTTCCGTGTCTCGGCCTTGCTCGGGTTCACCGGCTGCGCGGTCAGGAAGGCGCAAATGGACGTCGTGAGCATCGCTTCCAGAAAGAGGGCCACCTTGCCGACTTGCTTGAGTGATGCATCGCAGCACGCAACGGAATACTCGAAACACTCACAAAAGAGTTGGGACCAGTTGGGAGTCGAGGGGCCCAGATCTCAAAGTCCAAGCCTGTCTTCAAGGACATGCGCCCTGTGCAGCCTCGGCTGGGAACAGATTATTCGAATGCCAGGGCCTCTGGCTCACTCCGCGCGCCTGAGAAGACCGCGGCTGCGTACATCGCCGACGAGAGCAACGTCTGGTAGACGACGAAGCGCATCTTGGCAGAGCTTAAGAGCATCGGCGCCCTCGAGAACTACATGAAGGATGGGGCGGCCAAGGCGCGTCATCCGTGGTGTAGAGGCCAGCCAAGCGGGAACGAAAGCTTTCCTGCCAAGATTTGCCAAACCCACGGTCACAGTGCAGCGAACAAATTCAACACTCCCTCGTTTAACCACGAGTGACCCGAGTTGGTTGGTAAAATCCTGGAAGCGCCGGAGGTAGGCACAGCAAATCGAGTTCCTCGCGGGGAACCAGAAAAGGTGTTCGAGAGACCGAGGATCCGAGGGTCCATGCGTCACGCGGGGCCAGGCCGTAAAACCGGGGGAAAGCACCAAAAGGGAAGCAGAATCCCCCCTGCCTTAGTGCAAGGGACGTAGGGGGGGGCATTCTATTTTACAAGCGACGTAGGGGGGGGGCATTTTCCCCGAAAGCATCGCGAAGGGTTCATTGGAAAAAAGGTTGCCGGCTACACAGCCTGAGTTACGCAGCCTGACTTACGCAGCCTGACTTACGCAGCCTCACTTACGCAGCCTAGCTCACGCAGCCTGACTTACACAGCCTAGCCTACACAGCCGAAGCTCGCAGCCTTTAATTCTATCTTCTTTCTTAGCCGGGGGCGGGTCTGGCGGGCGCTGGGGGGATGAACCCGCTGCGGGGATCGTGCGTGTCGGAGCGCTCTCGCTGTGGCGCCGTGCGAATTTTCTACGTCGCCGATGAACCCTCTGCGGAGATTGCGCCTGTCGAATCGCTCTCGCTGTGGCGCCGAGGGGAATTTCACCGCTGGCAGACGAACCCTCTGCGGAGATTGCGCGTGTCGGAACGCTCTCGCTGTGGCGCCGTGCGAATTTTCTACGTGGCCGACGAACCCTCTGCGCAGATTGTGCCTGTCGGAGCGCTCTCGCTGTGGCGCCGTGCGAATCTCAAAGCTCGCCGACGAACCCTCTGCGGAGATTGTGCGTGTCGGAGCGCACTCGCTGTGGCGCCGTGCGAATCTCAAAGCTCGCCGACGAGCCCTCTGCGGAGATTGTGCGTGTCGGATCGCTCTCGCTGTGGTTTTCGTAAAATTTAAGTACAAAAGAATAGTACGCGAAGCACGCTCCCGCAGCTCCGGCCTGAGAATCGCAAATTTCAAGTAGAAAAGTAGTACGCGAAGTACACTCCCGCAGCTCCGGCTTGCAAGAAAAGGAGAGAAAGAGACAGAAAGAGAAAGAGAAAGAGAAAAGGAAGGAGAGACAGGGGAAGAGAAAGAGAGAGAGAGAGAGAGAGAAAGAAAGAAAGAGAAAGAGAAAGAGAAAGAGAAAGAGAAAGAGAAAGAGAAAGAGAAAGAGAAAGAGAAAAATAAGCTCAGGTGATATCCCCAACAGCATGCGACGCTCTTTTTCGGCCCGCAAACGCACTCCGGTCGGGGCCTGGTGGCTCTGCCGGCCCCCGGTCGCGCCGCCGTGCTCCGGTTGCGCACTATCGTGCTCCGGTGGGGCCCCGGTTGCTCCATCGAGCCGGCAGTGCCGCTACCGCGGCCCGTTGGCGGCACCGACCCGGCGTGGCCCAGCTGCGCCTATGGTTAAGGCGGCGCTGAAAGCAAAACCGGCGGCGCGCCACCGGGCCCCGCTCGGGGCCCGCCTACACCATCGGGCCCCGGTTGGGCCGGCTTCGATCGGGGCCCGACGACGCACACTCCAAACCACCAATCCCAGCCACCCTGCTTAGGATGCACCTTACAACTGTGTAAAGCAAAGCTGGGCGACGCCAGCTTGATACAACCTGACGGGCCCGACAGAGGCTCGACGGTGCAATCGGGCCCCGACCGGGCCCCGACAGTGCAATCGGGCCTCAATCGGGCCCCGGCCCGACCAAGGCTCGATGGTGCAAGCGGGCCCCGAGGCCAACCAATCCCAGCCACCCATTGCTCACTGCCGGCTTTTTGTTTAGGATGCCGGCAAATAAATGTACAAAGCAAAGATGGGCCCCCCGATCGGCGCACGACCGGGGCCCGATGGTGCAAGCGCCTCAGGGCCCCGCGCCACCCCGCAGTCCTGGTGGAACTCTGGTGGAACCCTGCCTGGTGGAACCCTGGACCCCGCAGCCCTCCAGAACCTGGTGGAACCCTGCTGGTGGAACCCTCGTGGAACCTTACCTCAGGGCCGCCCCGGAGCACACTTGAGGGGTGTCCCAGAACCTCGTGGAACCCTGGAACCCTGGTGTGGAACGCTGGTGGAACCCGCCCCGGACCACCCCGCAGCCCTTGCAGAACCTCGTGGAACGCTGGTGGAACCCTGGTGGAACCCTGGTGGAACCCTCGTGGAACCTTACCTCGGGGCCGCCCCGGACCACCCCGGAGCCTATCTGGGCTGAGACCCCAAAGCTTTCAGCTGTTGGGGAATAAAGAAAAAAGAAAGTAAAAAGAAAGAGAAAGAGAAAAAGAAAGATAATGAGAAAGAGAAGGAGCAAGAGAAAGAGAAAGAGAAAGAGAAAGAGAAAGAGAGAGAGAGAGAGAGAGCCACAAAGAAAGACAAAGAGAACGAGAAAGAGAGAGAGAGAGAGAGAAACAAAAAAGAAAGACAAAGAGAAAGAGAAAGAGAAAGAGAAGGAGCCATAGAAAGAGAAAGAGAAAGAGAGAGAGAGCAAGAGAGATGTCAAATATCATGCTGTACTACTTGCCCCTTGTACATGCATGATGTACACTACCCGACCGCAGGCCTTGAGTCTACAAGCAAAAGAGCGCATGCTGGGAAACTACATTTGTGTTTGTGACAGCATAAACAACACTTGCACTTGTAGCAAACTATCGACGTATTTTAACGTGGTAGCGGAGCTGAGATCCTAAACATAGGGGAGCTCCAGTAACAGCAGTAAGTACTACAACTGCACAGGCAACCACATGCCCAACTACTACGACATGTCAGGAGAACCAGCAGCAGCATCAGCGCAACCAACTACAGGAGCAGACAACGGGCCCACAGCAGAGAGACAATAGGAGCCACAACTACGGGAACAACACAGGAGCAGGAAGACGTCCAAAGGCTACACAAATACAAACTGCCACCACCGTTCTTCACTGGTGACTACTCACAGTACGAAGAGTGGCTGTTCAAACTACAAGCATACCTCGGACTCATCGACCGAGACTTCGACATGGTACTACAACTAGCACAAGCAGCTACGAGACAAATTGAAGATGCAGACATCAGAGCCCACATACGCGACCCTACACAGGCAGCAAAAGCAGTAGACCTCTCACAAGATCTACACTACATCCTCATCAACATCTGCCAAGGTGCAGCAGCTACAGTGGTCAGACAAAACCGCTACAATGCCAATGGATGTGAAACACTACGGCTTTTGCACAACAGGTTCAGCCTACCAGTAGGAACACGCAGTGTTGGCTACCTCACCAAACTACTGGAACCTACATTCAATGAAGCACAACTTGAAGAACAATTCCTACAGTGGGAGTATGACATCAACCGCTACGAGAAAGACAACGGCACAGCACTACCGCAATACTACTCAACAAGACCAAAGGAGCACTTCAACAACATCTCCAACTACGTGCTGGACAGATCACGAACTACAACGAGATCAGAGTTGTCATCCTGGACTACTACAAGACCATATCTGCATTCTCAAGAGCGAGCTCAGCGGTTGGCACAAACTACAATGGTGGAACAGCACCCATGGACGTGGACAACATTTGGAGGAAAGGAAGAAACTACAAAGGCAAAAGCAAATATGGAGGCAAAGGATCCTACAAAGGAAACAAAGGAAAAGGCAAGTACAGAAACAAAGGCCACTACAAAGGATTCGACAAAGGCAGCAAAGGAAACTACAACAAAGGAGGATACAACAAGAGCAAAGGAAAATGCTACTCAGGATCCAAAGGATATGGATCAAGCAAAGGCTACAAAGGCCAAGGAAACTACAGCAAATCAAAAGGAAAAGGAAACAACAACTACACAACATGCCATCGATGTGGCAAGCCTGGCCACTGGGCACAAGACTGCAGAGTGCCAGTATGGCACATAGGAGAAGGAGAAGAACTACATCCACTAGAACAAGAACAAGCAGACCATGACAACAATGAAGAACTACCTCAGGATGTGAACGACACTTGGGACTGGTACTACGAAGGAGAAGAAGGACAACACGAGGTGAACTACATGGAGGAGAGCTGGAACGACTACGACTATGACAACAGCTGGGATTGGAATGACAACAGCTATGAGGACACAGCAAACTACATTGGAGGCATCAACGAGTCACACCTCACCATTGGACACATCAGACAAGCAAAGTCACGACTACACAAGCACAAATCCAAATCACTACTTGGCAAGAGAACAACACACACACAACATCATGGAACGACCACAGCAAGAGCTTTCAACAATTCCTACAAGAAGACACCACAAAGCTACACTTCGACATAGCAGCAGCAAGACAACAACAAAGGAACAAGAAGATTGAGGACACTATCACCCACTACATCATGTACTCCAACTTCAAGTCATACCACCACCTGTTGATCGACTCAGGAGCATCTACACATGTTTGCCCAAAGGACTACGCACCGGATCTTCCACTACGACCTTGTGGAGAATCAGTTCCACAACTCTACACGGTTACCAACAAGAAGATTCCTGTCTACGGCATCAAGTACGTTCCCTACAAGCAGGACAACTTCAGGATCATGATACCCTACTACGTTTGTGATGTGAAGTATCCCAATCCTCAGTGCATCAAGACTACTTGATAGAGGATATGGACTTGACTTCACTCCACGACACTGCACCATCACACATGGACAACAACAAGCACACCTCATAAGACACTCAGGACTTTTCTACCTACGAGCAGAGAAGATCGACATCCCTACAGGATTCGACATCTACCCAATGACTACAGACAATGGAAAATCCATTGCTGTGATTCAACCTACAGAGAGAGCAGTACAACAACAAGAACAAATCGCACCACTCACACACACAGACCAAGGACTACGACAGATCCTTGGTGGAAACACTGACTACTGGAAACTTGATGGTGACTACGCCATCAGAGTACACAAGCGACCACGCAAAGCACTGTTCACACCACACAACAGTGGCTGCCCAATACCAGAAGGAGAACTAGATGATTGGCGACTAACCATCATCAACAGACAAGGGCAAGAGCAAGAACAACTACAAGAGAACCCAACACAACTTTCCAAGCAAGAACTACAACGAAGACTAGAAGGTGACAACTGGACTGGAGAAACCAGATTCAGAAGAAAGATAACACCTACACGCAGAGCAACATCAAAGACCACACCAACAAGGCAGAGCTCACAACCACAACGGCTAATGGACACACCACCAACCAGATCAAAGATCCAACTACGAGCACCACAAAAGATATGGAGACCCAAAGCAGCACCTTCTACAAACCTTGACACCACACAACCAAAGGAGACAATACACAGACCACTCACAGCACAGGAGGACAACCAAGACTACTGGGAAAGACAAGGTGAACACTGGATACGACACCACACAACACTTAGAACAACTCTCTTCACTCCAACAGATGGACCAGGACATCCACCAATCAACACACTTGAACCTCACAGAACTACAATCACTCACAACAACTTTGGAGAAGTTTCACAACGCAAAGATGACTGGACAGTCATGGGCAACGCAGCACTACCATTTCAATGGAAAGGAACAACAAGGTTCACCGTGAAGAAAGACTACGAGTACATCCAGGAGAACCACGATGAGGAACAACAACACGAGCATCATGAAGCACACAGAGCAATAGGACTACGACAACCTCAGCAGCCCACTCCACAACAAATAGCAGAACACAACTTGACACACCTACCATACAGAAATTGGTGTCCAATTTGCGTTCAAGGCAAAGGACGCCAGGACAACTACAAGAAACAACAATCACGACAACCCATCATCCAAGTGGATTTTGCCTACATCAAATCACAACAAGATCCGAAGACCATACCAGTCTTAACAGCAGTTGATGTTACTACACAACTGTGCATGGCGGTATTGGTTCCGGACAAACCATCAATGATGGACTACATGATCAACAACCTACAAGCATTCATCTTTGAATGCGGAAGAACACACGGCGTACTACAAAGCGACAACGAAGACACACTCAATGCACTACTAAAAGCAACATCATCTAAAGTCGGCTCAATGACTGTACGACATTCACCATCCTACAGCAGCAACAGTCAAGGAAGCGTTGAGCGACTACATAGAACACTTCTCGGACAAATCCGCGTCGTCAAAGCTCAGGTTGAAAGCAACTACAGCATGACGATGTCCACAAAGCACTGTCTACTACCTTGGATAGTACGACACGCAGCATGGACGGTAAATCGCTACGTCATTCACTCAGACGGCTACACAAGCTTTGAACGCCGCTGGGGAAGAAACTACGAGCGAGCAATCTGCAAATTTGGCGAGACACTACTTTACCTTCCACCACAACACAAGAAACTTCCAAAAGCAGACCTACGGATGCAGAAATGCATCTGGCTCGGAAAAGTTTCCGAAACCGGAGAAAACTACGTCGCAACGGAATCAGGCGTACAAAAGGTACGAACAGTACGGAGACTACAACCGGACTTCAAATACGACCTCGCACTGTTGAACAAAGTTTCCGGCACACCATGGGCACCACGACGGAACACCTACAACCCATCGTTCGCAACACTGTTGGATACGCAACTACAACCGTCAGAGAAAAGAAGGTCCACGCAAGATTTCGGACAACAAACGAACGCTACTGACGACATCGTTGCGGAACCCGCAACAAAACAACAACGCGCTACACCACCTCCACGACTTCCGTCAACATCGACGTCAAGTTCACGACCACTACCGGATAGTCCTATGGCTACTTCACCAACCGGACGACAACATCCACCACTACCAGCACCACCTCGACAAACACTACGACGTTTAACTCCGGAAGAAGTAATGCAACCAACTAAAGCACAGAAGACCTCAAAGGACACTACAATCAGATCAACGGAGCAAGCAACCAAAGAACCACCACCACTACGACAGAAAATCAACGCAGTGACACTTCCCAACGGAAAATCCATCACCCCCTACACAAACGACGACACCTCAGAAGACCAACCCATAATCTTCGACAACGAAGGTTACGACGAAACACAACTACTGGAAGGAATGAAACACGAGTCAAACCAAATGAAGCTACATGACGTCTACGACGAAGTAGATGCGTCTACCGTCGACGACAACGTCATCAGAGAAGCGATACCTACAAGATGGGTACACAGAAAGAAAGGACCAGGAGTACGAAGCCGAATCGTCGCAAAAGGCTACACAGAGAAGATCGAGGACGAAGACTCCGTCTACGCCTCTACACCAATGTTCACGACACTCCGGACACTTCTCGCACTACAAATGTCACGACCAAACTGGATAGCGCGACTAGGTGACGTCTCTACAGCATTTCTACACGCACCCATCGCAAAAGACCACGACGGTAAACAACGTGACGTCTACCTTTGGCCACCTAAAGAACTTTGTCCACAACAGGACAAAATCTGGCGACTAAAGAAAGCCATGTATGGACTACGCAGTTCACCAAAAGCATGGCAGGACTACCTGGCTGAAGTGTTACAAAAGCTCAGCTTTGTAAGACTAACGTCTACACCAATGCGACTCGCGACTGCTACATCATGGTCTACGTGGATGACCTCTTGGTACTTGGTGACAAGACTACTGTCGACTCCACCTTCGAGGCCATCCAGAAGCAGGTCCTACTCAAGCACATCGGCTACCTCGAACCTGGCAAACCACAACAATTTCTTGGAAGAAACATCGACCACTTTGGCAACTACTGCAATCTTGGACTAAAGGACTCCTACATCGACAACATGATTGAGGAGTCTGGAATGAACAACTGCAACTCAGTGAACACTCCAGGAATTGCACACTACAAACCAACAATAGAAGATGAAGCACTACTTGACCACGAACAACACAAAAGGTACAGAAGGATTGTTGGCAAACTTCAATGGTTAGCATACACACGACCAGACATTGCATACTCCACAAAAGAACTAGCACGAGACCTCACAGCACCTACAGAACTTTCACAAAAGAGAGTCAAACATCTACTACGCTACTTGCACGGCACCAAGCACTACAAATTCACCATAGAACCAACAACAACACTCAGAGCAAACACCAACAACATCCTGGATCTCGACGTTCATGTCGATGCCGACTGGGCAGGATGCCCTACTACCAGGAAATCAACTTCAGGTTTCAACATCATCTTTTAGGAACAACAGTTGCATTTGGCAGCAGAACACAAGCTACAATAGCACTCAGCTCAGCAGAGTCTGAACTCTACGCCATTTGCACAGGAGTTAATGAGGGACTAGACCTCAGAAATTTCCTACTTGAAACCAACATTTGCAGCAAGCTAAACCTACGCATCCACACAGACTCCACAGCAGGCAAAAGCATTGCTACACGACAAGGCACCAGCAAACGAGCAAAACACATCGACCTCGAATTTCTCTACACACAAGACCTCATCAAGCACGACATCATCAGAATCCTCAAAATCAACACACTACACAACAGCGCAGACTTGTTTACCAAATACATCAGCAAAGAAACACTACAGAGGCTCATACAGAGCATTGGCATACGCGTTTAGCACTACGAACATGTTTCCCATCAACCACAACAGTCTGTATATGGCCATATGTAACTACCTGCGTGTAAGTAACAGTAACCACAAGTCACAGTAATAGTAACTACCAGTAATTTTTCACTTGCACTTTTGGCGGCTTTTGGCGGCTTGGGACAACATTACATGTTGTTTTGTTTTACTACATTCCCGCATGTGTTTTTGTGAGCTACCATTTGGCTCACTACTTTGCCCCGTCTCCCTTCGTTTGTTTGATCGCACTACCAGCAATGTCTGGACCCATGGATGCGACTACGACCGCGCC
>CAUJNA010000115.1:192864-226971 GCA_963377175.1 Effrenium voratum
CACCGGAAGGAAGGCCTTTGCCACCGCTTTGAGTTGCGTAACTTCCAGGAGGAGTGTGTGCCCAGCTTTGCCTGGGGAAGCCAAGCAGTCCCCAGCTGGACGTCGACCTGGTAACCCCTGCCAAAGTCATCCACGAAGACCATGACCCAGAGGAATCCCCTGTAGCACTGGGCCAAGTTGCTGACATCCGGCTTGAATCTTGAACAGGGTGGGCCCCTGAAGTTAGGCCCAGATGTGAAGGGTCGGAGAGGTGGTCTTCTTGTTCATGTTCTTCCTCATTTGTCGTTCATGCCAACGATGGTCGCGTCGAAGATGGTCCGGACCTCGTCCTGTTCGTCCCCGCCATGGCCAGGCCACCGATAGCCCGAAGTGGCGGAGCATCTTCGTGGTCAACTTGCACGACACGCGGCGCTGCAAGGACCAAGCGCTGCGGAAGAAAATGGAGCTGCTGCGCATGGCGGCTCCCACGCCCGAGCAGCTGGCGGACATCTGCCGCGGCCACAATCACAAAGTTTGGACCCACGCCGGCGACCCCACCTTGGAAGAAATCGAAGACCACCCAGCCCCCGCGCAGAGGTCCTGTGGGAGCAGCCACTCGTCCGCGGAAGGGCCCTTGGGCCACGCTCAAGCCCCGCCCCTCCAGGAATGTCTTTCCGATGGTGTCTGGTAGTTGTCCGCCGCCGTTGGCAGGCGGGCTGAAGTTCCAACGGCATGGCCCCCAGTTCTTGCGTAGTGGGCCAGATGTCCGGGTCCGGCATGAGATATCCTGGCCCATTATCGGTCCTTCAGAGAAGAAAGTAGACAAGGCCGCCACGATTTCCAGGTTCCTCTGCCATCCACAGCGCGCAAAGGCCTCCACGGGGGATGGCCTCTGTGTCAGCATTTCAGGCTATCCCAGTCTTTACTTAGGTTGGGCATGACCGTCGTCGGCTTGGTGGGCGGATGGCCCAACATGCATTGGTCAAAGGTGTGGAGCTCCGTGCGGCTGAGCGCCTAAGAAGTTTTTGCGCTGCGTGTCCCGCCGCGTCCGGGGTTCTATCGCCGGGGGGCGGAAACCTGTGTGGTACAAGAGGAGCGGACAGAGTAGAAGCAGTGAGTCGCGGTCGCGGTTCGACAGGTGGACGCCCCAGAAGTCCACTCCTCGTCTACCGCGGACTACCCCCGGTCTTTGGACGGTGCCGCAGGCTCGACCGGGTCTGCAAGTTGGGGTTTTCAGGATCGTCGGAGAGCGACGACCCAATCCTCCAGGATGTTGTGTCCGCCCCGACAGAGGTCCAGTTCCACCACAAAAGGCACCAGGATAGGGTAAACCTGAAGGATGGCCACCTTCATGCAGTAGGCATCTGCTCATGAGGGAACCACACCCACAAACAACAAACACAAAACAAACTCGAGAAAAACAAAACAACAAAACACCTCGAGAAACCACAAAATAATTAAAGGGCCGGATAACCCCACATATCTAGCAAAACAAAACCATGGACAGCGGAGGTCACGTGTGCAAAGAGGCAGCAATCCGGCTTGTTTGCGCTGCGCCTGCCACGAAATCTGCACGAGTAAGCCCATTCCAAAGCACACGATTGAGGAAGAGACAGAATCCGACAATGATCCTTCCGAGGACAATGCACGGCCACCTCTGCCGAGACGACCCGACATGCGGTCTACATCCTCATCCAGTGAGCAGACACGATGGATTGACTCAACTATACCAGGCACGGGCGGCATCGACTATGTGAAGGAGTTTTACCATGAATGCAGTACAAGAGGATCCAGATTTCCACTACGTTCCTGAGCACTTGCGAGAGCCGAGCTCCAAGCCTTATTGGCTGACTGCTTGATTCAATGGTTTCTGGCAACCTACCCTACGGGGACAGGGACAGTACAGGGAAGACACACACACATGACCTACTTCAAAAGGATCTACAGTATGTGCTGCTCATCAGTGATCAACCATCCGATTGCGGCATCGACATCTTTCCTACGGTTTGCCACAACAAGCAGACTGACGTAGACAGATGCATCACCAGTGCGAAACAAATCTGCAGGTATCTTTGCATCGAGGAAAGCAAGGCCAAGCCAATTGTCCATCTCATCCTCTGGAGAATCGAGAGATTAAGCAGACTATTCTCAGCAGCCCGTCGACATGACCGCAGAGGACGAAATGAGAAGAAGAAGGATGCACCGGTCAACGAAGACGGATCATGCGAGCTCTGGGGAGCCACGCACGCCGTTGACCATTCCATGAACTTCTTGGGCAACAAGCCAGGCAAATTCCTCAAATGTTTCCGAAATACGGCAAATCCAGATTCGAGATTGCGTTGTGTTTCCGAGCGTCGATGGATCCTACAGCGAGAGGAACATTGTTCCCAAGCATCGATGGATCGACGATCTCAACCACAGATCTGTATCCGAAGCGCTCAATCCAGATGGAGAGAGTTTCTACAACGACAAAGAGATGGAGTTGCATGTCAGATGCCAAGGCGGACACACAAGATACGTTGACATTGAGGCCCTTGGTCGCCCCATGTTATCAGCAATGGGAAGAGCCAGAGTATGACCTTCCATCCAGCCATAAGAGCAAGGAGCATTCTCGATCCAGCAAGGGCACGACTGAAATCCAGACTTCGTCGTCCAGCTCCACCATCAGTTGAACAGGATCGCAAGGTCAACCCATTCAGCAAGAAGCCCGTGACCTTCATGATGCATGCGACGCACGACGACGAGCTATTCAAGATTCTGGAGTTTGGACTCAAGCCAGGGAAGGAACTCACTCCCAGAGGAAGGTGCCAAATCCATATGGCATGCATTGACGATGTCATCCTTGACGACGAACCTTCCGATTCAGCATTGCAACATGTGCCTGGCGGACGAAATGCTATGGCCATTCTTGATTCACCAAAGCTAACGGACAGCATTGACAGATCAACATATCTATCCGCAGTGCATCATCGCCGCGTACAACGCAGAAGGACACAATCAACAGCAGAATTTCTGGATCATGTCCAAGCACCTTGAGGCAGAAGATGCAGAGCAGTATGAGACAAAGATCAAGGAGTTCGCTCAGCACTTCTATGATCATGTCAATGCGAATGCCAACAAACCTGAGAAATCCACGGAGACCAAGAAGCGAAGGCACTCAACGGATCCTGACGAAGAAGAACCAGAACCCTGTGGAAGACAGGGAGAGATCCGTAAAGCCCAAGGTCACCATGGAATTTCACCATCCGAACAACATCGAGCAATTCAACACCGAATTCAGAGAGGAATACATCAACCGGGACATGGACCGAGAAGGAGCCAAGAAACAACCCGCACTCATCAAGAAAGAGTTCAATGATCTCCTCGTTAAGTACCAAGATGATCCTCAATCGCTGAGAGGTGATTTGAATGCATGTGAGATTGATACACTTGCGTATAGTACATCATCGACCCGGGTTACAACTTCCATGAAGAGGATTTCTACTACCATGAAGAGGGAAGTTTGCCGACCATTGCAGAGTTCAGGAAGCCTCAGACGGAGTCAGGTTATCCGAGCCGACTTCCGGTTGGAATCAAAGCACTCCGAACTTCAGACCCCAAGAAGATCAATGCGTACACCGACATCCTGGGAACGCTGACGCAGTCGACCAAACAGCCCATCATCACTGAGAATTAGCATCATCCCTAACACTCAATCTGCTCATGATGAATCATGGTGATTATACCAAGAATCCGAAGTTGAATGACAAGGAAATGCCCCATGCATCCATCAAGGATCGGCCCATCACGAGGATGCTGATGAACAACGGCGCACACATCCTGTGTCTCAATGAAGCCGATGCATTTTTCTCAGACACCGAAGGGAAAACACAGCATCTCGTGCAATTGTTCATCCGACATGGCTACAAGGGCATTGTCATCAAATCCTGGCACGCGAGACCTATCGCCTGTTTCGTTCGTGGCAACAAGCATGCCAGAGTCGAACTCTTGGCAAGATACATTTCCGACAAGACCAAAAATTGGGGAACTACACTCGGAGTTTTCAGATGCTTCTTTGGCACCAAGGGTGCCAGCACTGATCCCGCATACGATACTCCTACATCCGACTGTCTGGCAACCACAGGACTTATCATGTTCACGGATGATTACAAGAAGAATCACCTCAACAAGAGATTGCCGCCACGATCCATCATTAAGGGGTACGGCAAGAACAGGGAAATCATCACCATCCAGACCGAGAAGACGGATGAATTCAGAGGTGCGTATCCAAAGGCCAAGGAGTATCCCAATGAGCATTACGACCGTGAAGAGCCGGATTGCCATATGCGACTATTGGAGTTTCCACATCCATCCAAACATCAGCTATGGAGCAGTGAAGGAAGATTTCCAAGAGTCCGTCACGCCGCTCGTCACTGAGTATATGTGCGATGCAATCACCGGGGACGGCAACAAGGCCGCGAACAGCTACAGCAAGTACCAACCATTCTATCGTCCTGACAACGGTCTACTCCATTTCATCATCAAGACACACCAAAGAATCTGGAGTGACACAGAGGGACTGCATGAAACAAGTCGTCTCGATTGCGCCATGGATACAACAGCCACCATCCAGTCCATCGTCCGCCACGTTCTCTACAAGAAGGGAGGATCAATATGGGATCGAAAGTTTCCAGATTGCATGGTGACATTCACATTTGGATGGGGTAAGACAGACCTTCAGCAGACCTTTCGCAAGACCGAGATGGATACGATGACACAACAACAGTACGACAATTTCGAGGTCGACAACATGATCACCATCGCCGACTACCAGGTGTCGTCAGCCGGCCGTTTCAAGCATGTCACCAACAAAATGTTCATGAACGGCTCGTGCGATTCAGGTTCACATTCGCCTCTGATGGTGTACATCTGGCGGCAAATCACGGCACGGCGCATCACATCGCATCACAGCCTGTCACGTTGTGCGCCCTCACATCGCGGCACATCACACCGCGGCACGGCACATCGCATCACCTCATCGCGGCGAACTACATCACATCACATCGCATCACATCACTTCACGCTGCATAACATCACATCACGAGGGTTCAGTTCGAGGGTTTAGTTCAAGCTGAGGCGCCTTGCCTGACTGGAGTAGCCCCTCACCAGTGAGTCGTTGTCTCCCTTCTGCTTGTCACACACGGCTGTGTCAGGATGCCTGTTGTGGCGCAGCAGTCGTCCGACACAGCCGCGGATGTCGCAAAGGTGACAGACTGCTGAGTTCGAGAGCTCGGGCGCGTAGCGTTCTCTGTCTGCGACTTGGGAACACTCGCGCAAGCAGTCAGAAGTGACACAGCAATCCGCAAACCTGATTGAGCCAAGTCAGGGTAAGTGACTATGCAAGGCAAACACTCAGTCATGTAACCATGTTCAACTCAACTAACGATGAATCGGAACTCATGTCATCATGTCATTCCTGTGATGTCTGATGGTTTCATTCAAATTGTCCAATTCACAATTCATGTCCGCAAGCAAGGGGAGGACAGGGTGTTTCTTCGGAAGCCCAGAACATCCGCTTCACACGACTGTCTTCGGGCCTTCGGGAATCGGAAGTTGGTCTTTGCCGAATTGAAATTGCTTAGCAAGTAAACACACATGAAGCTTTGATGAAGAACCGGATTTCCTCTGTGACCTGACCTGCCGGCCAGGAACTACTTGCCGCTTCAGAGAGGTTCTTCCGCACGAGCGCCTGCGAGGCCTAGGCAGGGGCAATGAATTCACAGCCAAGTGCGCGCGCTCACTACGGCAGCAAATCAAAGGAGGCAAGGCGCCCGCCACTAGCCTTAGGTGCGTTAGCTACGTGAGCGCGCAGAGGATTTGAACCGAAGTCAACACGCGCCTTCGCGCGTCCGCCCCAGGAGCTTTCTGCCGTGGGCTTTGCTCAGCATCTCGAAGCTCTCTGCCTGACATTCCTGCCGCCTGCCCAAGATCAAACTTTCCGCGGCGCACTTCAGGTCTGAGTTGCCAGCCCAGGAACAGTGGGAACCAAGCGGCGCTGGAACAAAACAAGATGACAGGCGACCCTTCCTCCATGACTAGCGCCACGCTGCTCGCGCAACTTTTCCCCTCAGAAGTCGCCACGCGGCAAACGCTCCCCCCTTCACAACCTTTGGTCCTCAAACTAGACGCTCAGAATGTTATGGTGAAGCGTCTAAGCACGTGCGAGGCGGAGGACGCGGGCCCAAGGACCGCAAGGACTCTTCGACCATGTCCCATGCGCTGATGCTCTACGACACATTGTCGCACGACACATTTCTTGAACTTCTGCCCTAGGAAGCATGGGCGTAATCGATGAGGATCCTGAGTAGGACCCAAGGGCAGTCTTGTCGACGCCTATTCGCGCCGCGTTGGTCTGATGGCTCCTTTGGTGCTAGGAACTCACTCCGGACGTTTGCGAAAGCATGAAAACTGTCTTGAAAAGGCACTCCAAAAGCAACAACTCATGTCTTCAGTCAGTCTCATTCCCTGCTGCCACAGAGCGTCCCCAACAGAGGGGTTGCACGGCGCAACTTCCTTGACTGTCCCATCCTGATTGTGACATTGCGGGGCCTGATTGGACGGCTAGATTGCAAATGTCTGCGCTCTCTTGGAGGGTTGAATGTCAAACTGGGCTTCGCGCTGCCCCCCTTCTGTGGCAACCCGCTTCAAGAATCCGAGACACGCCTTTCAGTTGACACGAGAGATGTTTGAGCGAAGTGCTACCTGACATCTACGAAGCCTCGCGACTGGAGTCCGCCATGACCCCTGCCTCCTTTCCGAAGAGTCGTGGGAATCTTGCACACCGCTCTCCCCAACACCAGGCAAATGTCGAAACCTTGAAACTCGTGCGACGCCCAAGAAAATCATTCAATCAGTGCTCAGACCCCCCTCGCTTAAGGCCGCCCGCAGCTGTCGTCAGCAAGGAGAAGGTCAATGAAGCTTTCGCGGCTTGCTTGCGCTGGCTGGGCAGCGGCTCATTGCTCATGCGCCATCCTTTGAACCCAAATTCATCCTTAGCCTACGAAACTGGACCGAGTCGCAAAAGTTTCAAAGGGCAAGAGTCAGCCGGGCGTCTGCTCACAAGTCCAAGGAACTCCCGGAGGCTTCACCAATCTCCTAAAGACGTCAGCATAATTTGAACTAACTCAAGGAGCACGGCATCTGCAGACTGCGTTCCGCATTTTGCCTGCAAGTCTTCAGTCAATGCGCTCCAGAGCGGCCATCGAGCTTCAGCAAATGCCTTTCAAGGCGATCGCCGTGTAAGCTCCCTCAGCAAGGCGCTGAAAGCACATAGTGTACATTAAATTAGTGTACAATAGTACAAGATACTATGACAGTCTGGTCTTCTGGCTGCAAGGGACCGCGGACAATCAAGCTGCTGCTGGAAGAAGGCTTAGCGCAAGAGACAGGTGGGCTAAAGCCCTTTCCATGAACCTCAAGCAGGAACGCAACACATCTTCTCGTCCCTCGCTGCGTGGCATCAGTTTTTGGCATGTAGTGATGTAATGGAAAGATTATGGGAGGCGTGAGCCTGTGAACCTCAACGCTTTGGGATTGCTTCGAAGCCCCGTGCGGCGAGCATTTCGTTATGTTTAACCCTTCTGTTGTTGGCGCCTTGGCTGCATCCTCAATTCTACCATTGCAATACCATGCCTGGAAGTAACTCAGAATCTCTCGCATCTGCTTGGCCCGCCTCAAGCTCGAATCTCTTCTGGCTCCGTCTCGGGCGCCGCTGAGCTGCAGCACCAAAAGAAGGCTTCGTGGAGGCCCTCGTGGGTTGGGCAAACGTGGAGGTGCTTCTAACCAGCACACATGCGCCTGCAGCCATCTTGCCTGTCAGAAATAAGCATTCTTTCACTTCACTTCAGATCCGGGTCATCACTTGTGCGCATATGGGCTGCACAGGCGCTTGAACTATGGACATGAAGTTCTGGCCTCTCCCGCGTACTCAGTCGCAAAGGTAAAGGGGGTTGCAGATCCCATGAACTGGAATTCGAGCACCATCTCCCTAGAGGGGGAATGTGGTTCCTTTTTGGTCAAGTGCTGAGCATACGCACGTCGCCGAATGTTCTGATGGTCATGGCTAAAACTTGATGCCTGAATCCTACCTTGCTGCGTGGCTTACAACATCATGCGTACACCGGCGCCATATCATCGAATATAAAATCTAGCATAGTGGACTATTCCAACACGTTATCATGTGTGCGGCTTGCACAGTGGCACACACACACACAAATGATCACGCGTGTGGATACAACGGCAGGCAATCACCGGCCATTCGTTGTTGAGGGGAGCTAATATAGGTTTGCGCGCCGCTCGCTTTGAGTCAGAATCACGCGTGCTTTCCCATTCTGGACCAACACTGCCCAACGCTATGCAAACCGCCTTGAAAAGCAGTTGCAACCTAAATGCTTACTGCGCTGCGCTAGGAACCACAAATTTGGCGCGCCCATGCCCCGTGACTGCAAACTCTGCTGCGGGCCACACAGAAACAATTTCACGTTTGCTGCTGTATCATTGGAAGGCTTTATTCGGCCCGCACTGCCGTGACGTTGCTCCATGCGACGTAGCCAGCGAATTGCCGACAACGCTGTGTTGGCTGCGTGATATTCAGGAACATCCTGGAGCGAACACCAATTTCGCTCTCCCCAAGCACCGTGTTCGGCACCAAAACAAAGCGACGGGCAACAAATGTTCCGCGTAATGCCGCGCAACATGCGAAACACAAGGGGTGAATCCTATCGCAATCAGTTTCGTGGCGCTGTGCTTACGCTTGTTCAAGTACCAAAGTGCGACACTTTCATTTTTAAACTTCGGTCTTTCGAACAAACCACGTTTGGAACCTGCGATCGGTCATCTGGAATGGGCAGGAATCAAGCATCAAAGAGCGATTTGACGCAGTTCTTTCCTGGTTACGCGCTCCTGCGCGAATAGAGTGTTGTTGCTGTTGGAAAAGGTGCTTCGCAAGAGCGAAGCCGGGGTTTTCGCTCCAATATGTCCCTGTACACCCTTCAGGCATCATGGACAGTGTTCTTGCCTTGTGGCATCTTGCGGGGTCTCAGTCCTTAGCAAAAACAAGTCGGGCTCGAGGTTTTCTACTGGTCTTGTTCCAGGGCTCGTAACAATACAGCGGAGGATATGCACACTCACTGTGCCACACACATCATATTTAGTTGCCATTGTTTTCTACAGGTGTTATCATCCATGTTTATCCAACAATTCGGTGATGGGCGGCCACGTTTTTGTTTGCGTGAACAGCCACAACAGACTATGGTGACACCACAGAGGTTTCTGCGCGATTGCAGAAGGCTTGCGCAAGCCTTAGGGTTGCTTCGAGCTGGCGTGTGTGTGTGTGTCAATGTCATACTGCCAAGATAAGGCAGCTGTGTGCTTCAATGTGACCATAGCAAACATGCGTTTGGCATCCTGCATTTCATCGTCAAAGGCCGCACCATGCGAAAGTAGGTTTTTTAATGCAGCACCGTTAACGCTGAACACGAGTTCTACTTCGGAGTAATTTACAAGGGCTGATATGTACACGGCCAGAGTTGCGGACGCCAGGCTTTGCGTAGCTTCCATGATGTCACACAGATTCAAATCGCGCGCAAACCCTTGCTTGGTGCACCCGTGTGATTTACAAAGCCCTGGATGTTCCACAGGCTGTGCTGCTACATGCACTTGCAGCAACATCATACGGCCTGAGAGTAGCAGCACGCAGCTCGACCAATCGCACAACAAGCACCCGTGTGGCGTTATTTCATAAAACACCTCAAACATCTTTATACATATACCATTTTTTAAAAGCACGAATGCGGCGAAACAACTGAAAACACAGTTGCCTGGTGTTCGGTCCGAAGCAGTCAAGCGGCTGTCACAGCAAGACAACGTCCTACTAAAGATTACGAGGAACGACGGGGGAGGGTCCTTTTACGGGTGAACACGTTCAAGGAACAACGGAAAATATTTGAGAGATGGCTGCTGTGCTTCTGCTAAAGCAAAAGAAATTGACTCCAAACTCTCAATGTTGGTGGCCTCCACACATTGGAATGTTTATCGCATCATGCTCAGCGCAATGCCCAGCATAAGTCAAGTCGCGACATCTTGCTAGGACAGCTTTGACTGGGCGTGCTGCTGAAGCGCGATGCGCAAACAAGAAGCCGACTAGGAAATTGGTGGTCTCAGAAGTGGCAGGAGGTCACACAAACTGCGACGCCTATCAGTTTCAAGCGGAAAGACTTTGCGCGCACGTAAGCAAGCGGCAAAATGTAATGGACGAATTCTGGAAATTCGTAAGCGTTATCGTTTTGTTATTCTTATCTTTTTTCAATGAAAACACCATGGTTGGTAGGTTATCGTTTTGTCTTCTTGTCGTTTTTTCGCTGAAAACACCATGGTTGGTAGGTTATCGTTTTGTTCTTCTTATGTTTTTTTCGCTGAAAACACCATGGTTGGTAGGTTATCGTTTTGTCTTCATATCGTTTTTTCGCTGAAAACACCATGGTTGGTAGGTTATCGTTTTGTTCTTCTTATCTTTTTTGGTTGGTAGGTTATCGTTTTGTCTTCTTATCGTTTTTTTCGCTGAAAACACCATGGTTGGTAGGTTATCGTTTTTTCTTCTTGTCGTTTTTTTCGCTGAAAACACCATGGTTGGTAGGTTATCGTTTTGTTCTTCTTATCTTTTTTTCGCTGAAAACACCATGGTTGGTAGGTTATCGTTTTGTCTTCTTATCGTTTTTTTCGCTGAAAACACCATGGTTGGTAGGTTATCGTTTTGTCTTCTTATCGTTTTTTTCGCTGAAAACACCATGGTTGGTAGGTTATCGTTTTGTTCTTCTTATCTTTTTTTCGCTGAAAACACCATGGTTGGTAGGTTATCGCTTTGTCTTCTTATCGTTTTTCGCTGAAAACACCATGGTTGGTAGGTTATCGTTTTGAAAACACCATGGTTGGTAGGTTATCGTTTTGTCTTCTTATCGTTTTTTCGCTGAAAACACCATGGTTGGTAGGTTATCGTTTTTTCTTCTTATCGTTTTTTCGCTGAAAACACCATGGTTGGTGGGTTATCGTTTTGTTCTTCTTATCTTTTTTCGCTGAAAACTCCATGGTTGGTAGGTTATCGTTTTGTTCTTCTTATCGTGCTTTTCGCTGAAAACACCATGGTTGGAAGGTTATCGTTTTGTTATTCTTATCTTTTTTTCGCTGAAAACACCATGGTTGGTAGGTTATCGTTTTGTCTTCTTATCGTTTTTTCCGCTGAAAACACCATGGTTGGTAGGTTATCGTTTTGTCTTCATATCGTTTTTTCGCTGAAAACACCATGGTTGGTAGGTTATCGTTTTGTTCTTCTTATCTTTTTTGGTTGGTAGGTTATCGTTTTGTCTTCTTATCGTTTTTTTCGCTGAAAACACCATGGTTGGTAGGTTATCGTTTTTTCTTCTTGTCGTTTTTTTCGCTGAAAACACCATGGTTGGTAGGTTATCGTTTTGTTCTTCTTATCTTTTTTTCGCTGAAAACACCATGGTTGGTAGGTTATCGTTTTGTCTTCTTATCGTTTTTTCGCTGAAAACACCATGGTTGGTAGGTTATCGTTTTGTCTTCTTATCGTTTTTTTCGCTGAAAACACCATGGTTGGTAGGTTATCGTTTTGTTCTTCTTATCTTTTTTTCGCTGAAAACACCATGGTTGGTAGGTTATCGTTTTGTCTTCTTATCGTTTTTCGCTGAAAACACCATGGTTGGTAGGTTATCGTTTTGTTCTTCTTATCGTTTTTTCGCTGAAAACGCAAATCTACACAATTCCCGGCCGACACAATGATCTTGTCTTGGACTATTTTGCCTCCCCCTCACATGTTTTTCTCCCTGGAGGCACTGAGGCACTTGCAGCAACATTATACGGCCTGAGAGTAGCAGCACGCAGCTCGACCAATCGCACAACAAGCACCCGTGTTGCGTCATTTCATAAAACACCTCAAACATCTTTATACATATTTTTTAAAAGCACGAATGCGGCGAAACAACTGAAAACACAGTTGCCTGGTGTTCGGTCCGAAGCAGTCAAGCGGCTGTCACAGCAAGACAACGTCCTACTAAAGATTACGAGGAACGACGGGGGAGGGTCCTTTTACGGGTGAACACGTTCAAGGAACAACGGGAAATATTTGAGAGATGGCTGCTGTGCTTCTGCTAAAGCGAAAGAATTTGACTCCAAACTCTCCCTGGAGGCACTGAGGCCACGGAAGCCTACACCGCCAGGCCTGCGTTGGGTAAGTAAGTTATCACTGAGCAACACTCAAAGAGCGCAATTTGTGATCTGCCCGACGGGATTCAGGTCAAGCCATGCAAGACCATCGAAATTGAAAATCACACCTTTTGTACAGTACATGGGCATTGCACACCCGCGTCATCCCGCGTCCTAGGTTCAAAGTGGAATGCGCGTAGCTGCCCGGAAGGCGATTGGTAAATGTTCTGCTGCCAAGGCGCGTGCGTTATCCATCCAAAGGCTGCGTGTCCAGAGTTTGCAAACAGCGTGCGCAAATCCAAGGTTGAAAGGATTGGCATGAGTAACGCTGCGTTCATCTACAGCAGCCCTTATAACCTCAAGCTTAATGAGTCAAACATGGCGATAGGACGCGTTGCTCAATCACAGGTACCACTTGCATCAACTTACGCCCAGCACCGAGGGGCAACCAATTGCAGCATATAGCCCGTCAGAAAACCTACAGCCTTGACACTTGAATCTTGCTGCGGGGCACAAGTGGCCTGGATAACAAGCTTGCACGCAAAGACGCGGCGTGCACTATGTAGAGGGCTTCGTTTGCGCTTCTGCGGACATGCGATATTGTTCGCTTGGGCAGGTAGTTCTGTTTGAGGAGACTCTTTGCTTGTTGACGTAAATTTGCCTTCCTAGGTCCTAGGACCAGAAAGCGTGTAGACTCAAAGCAAATGGCGCACAGCAAAAAAAGGGAGCAAGCAAACAAAAACGTCAAACGCGTCCTGAATGCTTCAGGATTTGCGCATGTTTCCGCTATGCCCGGAAAAATGGACAGCAAAACGCACACGTGCAAAGGAACAGGAGCGTGCATGCGGCAGTGCAGAGGGATGGTATCCATTGAAAATCCAAGAAGAAGCGGCAGCTTTCATACACTACGCTGGATGAATGTAACTACTCGCAAAAGTCGAGACGGCAAGCGCTCATGTTTCATTGAGCCACGCCGGGGCGACTCTTAAACGATATACTTCTTCATCGTTGCATTCCTGTAGTCTACTTAGAGTTTGAAGCACACACGCATTGTGGAATCATCATCCACTCACACATGGCACGCGCCTGGGCATGCCCCCTCATGATGAGCTGCTGCAGTCTGAAATTCCTGGGTCGGCTGCTTGGATTGTTTGTTGACAACACAGCCAGAGACACGTCAAGGCTATGAGGCTATGAGACCCACCAATCCATGAACCTGCGCCTGGATGCCGAAAAGCAACAACTAACTATCCCTGAGCACCGGCTCTCAATTCTAATCAATAAAGTGCCACGGTTTCTTTGTTGATATTGATTTGGACTGTTTTAATTGACGTTTAAGTTAGAAACTGAAAGTTCAAGGCTCGAAGTTTCTATTGGTATGTTTCTATTTTCAATGTGGGTTCTATTGATTCTGGCTTTTTACTTTCTATTGATTTTGCTGTTCAAAGTGCGCAGTTTCCCACGGCATCGCGTATTGATTGAAACCGATAAAGTCTATGGATACCGATGGGATGGATTGGCTGCGCTTGCAATGTTTGTTCATGTGATTCGGGCACGAGCCTGTGCCCAGGCGAAGGGTTAGTTGGGGTAAACAAGCCACAAAGAAAGGTCCCAAACAATAACCAATCCCCGGTCCCAAAGTTCAGGGTTTCCAACGAACAAGTAACCAAACAACCACAAGGAAAATAACCACAAGAAGAAAGCAGATACCCGCAACCTTGATCGACGATGAACCGCACGGGCGATCCCCACCAACCTACCCCGGGCCAAAGTCTCTTTCTCCTTCGACACGTGGGCGGTCGACGTGAGGACCCGGCGACGCTCGTCCGAGGCGCGACGGATCCGCGATCAACTTGAGCCAAACATCGCATATCATGCAATGTTTGATGAGCTTGAAACCCGGGTCATCGCTATCGCGAGATACCGGTTATCAAGGACATCACATGGCTAATCACACCCCCCTCACGTGGAGTCCGTCTCTGACGGAGGGAGCGTGCCGTTTACTGATAGGAATAATGCTCGCATTTATCGTCCGCAAACAGCGGGACACTACCGCCATCAGCGGTGGAGCAAACATAGGTAGTTGCGCGACATCCCGGGCTTTAAAATCCCGCCACCACCCCGAATTAATCGGGGCAACGCTGTCCAACAAACCTGGTGGAAGAGTCCACATGATGACACTAGGTCACAACTGTTTGCATCAGAGATGCGAGCTCAATTCTTATCAGAAACCATGTTCATAGATACCACTATGTTCCAGATGTACTCTCGCCTATCGGCGGAACGTACACACAACCGTGCAGTTTCCAAAACTTTCTTATTCCACAGACTATGGAGTATCCCCCACTCGTCTGTTTCCTCTCTCACTCGAAGACCGTCAGAGTGATCATCACCGGCAGCCCAGCTGCGGTTTATCAGGAACATGATCAACACGCCTCAAGAATCATGATCACCGCCCAGCGCTGACCATCGGAGAACGGGATCAGACCTATCGGCCCTCACCCTCGCGACACCACCGATCGGCTGTCGTCACGTCTCCTCCGGCCCCGTCCGTCCCGTGTGTAGGTCACGATCATGATCCCGCTCCGACCTCCTTTGATCGTCTCTCCGTCGATGACGGTGTCCTCGTCTCCGCGATCTTCAAAAGTCCCTCGAATCAAGGCTCCTCTCAGATCTCAACGAGATCGCCCTCGATCCGCCAGCTTCACGTCTATGGCGTTCAGCCGCCGAGTTCGCCATCATCTGGTTCAAGATCTCCACATCCCTCAAATAGTTCCTCGCCAATCGGGATAACTCCCGGCCAGTTGAAGCGCTCAGCAGCACCTCGATGGCCTCGTCGCCCGGCAAAGCCGCAAAGTGACCCGGTGCCGGATTCACTGCAGTTTGACTCGCAGATCGAAGCCTTACCCTCACTTTCACCAGGCCTTCTTGCCATCGCCTTCGATGCCGTGGTGACCTCGCTAGGCGTCTTCGATGACCTTTCCAATGCCGAGTGAAGATCGTCCCCGCTTGCCTCTCTCGCAGCAGCAGGTCGATTGGCGACGTCATCCAAGCGTTTCGACGCTTCTCGCTTCGAGGAGCCCCTTACGGGTTCATCCGTATCCGGATCCCATCGTCTTACCCTTGGCCTAGTTCGCCCTTCCCCGTGGCTAACGCCAGGATCAGGTTTGGGTTCGACCTCCTCCTCCTTCACCTCAAGCTTCATCTCAGCCTTCGTCTCGGTCTTCACCTCCGCCTTCGCAGATGAAGCCGCTGCGGGCTGTCCAGCGTCCAGCGATGGCACCCATGTTGGAACAGATGGTGCAGCCTTTGGAGGTTGCACAGCAGCAGCTTTAGCCGTATCCAGCCACGACTTTGTCCCGGGAAGCTTTGGCTCCACGTCCATGGGAACTGGGCCAGAATCAGCAGCAGCCTTGGCCTTCGCCTTAGGGGCCTCAGAGCTATCGCCCTTACCACTCCCTTTCCCCGATTCGCTGCCCTGTTTCGGAGCCGGAGTACCAGGGCTATCGCCCTTTCCTCCTTTTCCACCGGCCTTCCCTTTTCCCTTTTGACCTTTCGCCTCTGCTTCCAGTCTGCCGCGACGCGAGTCAGGCTGTCGGGCCTTTCCTGCGTCGTGAACTGTTTGAAGCCTGTCCATGTCGACGTCCTCAGGTTCCGGCTGTTGGGCATCGATCACCGTCCTCACCCGTTCATCACCTGCGTAGATGTACGGGTCGAGCCTATCGGCCGGAGCCTCGAACTCACCCCTCTCCTTGGCCCTCTGCACCTTCAGGATGGCTTCGCTCAACCTTCTCTCCTCGTTGAAGCCGCAGGCCGTCGCCAAGTACTCCCGCAGCTTTGCCATGAGGCGGTGACTCCCAATCACATCCTCATCTCTGCGGTGGGTGGGGTACAGCGGAGTCAAGTGTCCAGCCGCCGCTCCGGGGATGTAGTATGACAAATACATGTGCCTGGTCAGCTTCCTAACGGAAGTCGTCATCCGCCGCCCCCATTGAGCTGCGTGTTGAGGATTGGCCCTGAAGTACTCACTCACCGACAAGTACTTGTCCACCTGGTTCGTCAGAACAAGATGCTTCGCCACCCACTTCTCCACGAAGAGGTCCGAGTCTTTGACTCCCGTGACGAAGTTGTGCCTGAACAGCACCTCCTGCATCTTGTCCCATGCCGTCTGGACACCTCCGTCGTTTGGATCGATGTAGGCCGGCAACCTGATCCCGCTCTGGACCGTCAATCGCAGATCAGAGCTCATGGAGAAAGAGATCATGGTCTTCTTGATGACCCCCGCCTCCGCGGTTGCCAGAGGCTTCGGGCCGAATTGACCCATCCTCTTGACCCAGTCCGGCACCACGGGGCTGTCCGCGAAGTTTTTAGTCGGGACAAATCCCAGGTAGAACATGGGAAGTGCACACCCGGAGCACAGATGCAGCCCACATGGAACGATCTCCGCGCACCTGAGACAAAGTGTCGTGCTAGTGCAAAGGCCGACACGATCCCTGGAACGCTTGCGCAATCCCCTATCGGGGGCAAAGTCCCTATATAGTCCCATGTGCGATGATACAGCATCGTGAAATCATCGAGCATGTACGCGGCCTTCCACGTCCCGATCTGAACCTCTTCCCTAACGGCAAGAGTCTTCCTTCTGGTCAGAAACACGGGAGCTACCATCGACCAGTACACCCTGAGGTCGACCATCACCACCACGTACCTCCCTGCATAGTTTTTCATCCGGTCCTTGACGTACCAAGACGGGGAGATGCTTGCATCTGGCCGCATCGGAGCAGTAACCTGCACAAGGCCTCCGTCCTCCCGGCCATCCCCGATGTTCTGGTACTCGTCCGGCCTCGTGATCAATATCTCGATCATGGCATTGCCGCTCCTCCTGATCTTCTGGATCAAGGAATTTCATCACGATGTACCCGACAGGAGGGATTTCGTTCCATGGCAGTTCCCACATCAGAGCCCCGCCGGTCACGTTTGCGTCAAGGTACCTTTTACGGGCCTCCTGATAACTCAGGTCTCTCCCGATACGCGTGTGCCTAACGGCAACCAACCTGGTGTACTCCCTGACGATCTCATCCGCCTCGGTGTACATCACCGTCAGCAGCACATCCACCTGGCCCGCCGGGAATGCCTTGATCACTGGGCTAAAGTAATCCCAGGTCTTCTCCGCATTCACGATGCCACATGCCTCCTTGAGGAACCAGACGCACTGATCCACGGACACCCAGTTTCCGGGCCATCTTCCATCTTCCTTCAACTTCGCTGGCTCGAAGATGTCCGTGATCCTCCTCGAGTTGATGGACATCCCGTCAAAGTCCACAGCCATGTCCTTCATCAGTAGTCGCGCGGCTTCCGTCGCGGAAGGCGTGGCTGCGACCCTCGGGTCATACCCCGGGATGTACTCCTTCATCCTCTCCTTCGTCGGCACAACGGCACGGCAGAACTTGACCTCGCCAGGCACCTCAGCGCGCATCCGCGTATCCAACGGCTGCCTCTCCGCGATATAGTCAACCTTCCCGTCGTTCACCACCAGGTTGAACAGTGGCTTTCCGCTCCTGGGAAGAAACCTTCTGCTGTCATCCACCTGGGCAGGGGCAAACGCCTTCGTCGGCGCTAACGCGCCCGTACCTGCGTCCCCTTTTGCCAAGCACAAGTGCTTCTTGTGGAACGCCGTCGCAACGCCGAGCTGCGCCAGCGCATATGGCCCGATCGGGTTGCGTCGCACTACGCATGCCCGCTTCCGGGCTTATCGTACTGCGCTCTCCCACCCCATCAAGCTGCAACCACCTCCGCCGACCGTCGCGGATCCAGCAGGTTCCCCGACCATTCAGGCATGTTACTCAGCTTCTGGGTCAAGTCCGTGATCGTCCTCTCCAAGTCCTCGGCCGTCACGTCTTTGGGATCCACAGCAGCCCTGTCCTCCTCCCCTACGTCTGGGAGCCTAGCGGAGGTGGGAGAGACGCTCCAGGTAGTCCATCTCCCTTGCCCATATCTGGCCTGCGTCAGTCTTCGCCCTCCACTTTCCGCCCTTTGTCTCCCAGGCGTAGAGGTGTGATGTGCGCGTTCCCAGGATGTACAAGTCCGACATCGCCCTATCGGGATCGTCGTACTTCGCCCCCCACGGGTCGCTTCCATCGCGGTCCTCTCGGCTCCTCAGCCTCTGCCTGCGTAGCTACCGCTCTCGGGATCAGCATGGCCACATCTGCCGGCAACTCCTTGTCCATGTTGATGGGAGTGTTGGTCGGGAGGAGGCTCTTGTCGTCCCCTTCCCCGCTGTGCACGTACCCAGGAGCAGTCCTTCGGTGTTCCTGAATCGTCTTCTTGTCATCCGGCACGTCTTGGCCCCTTCCTCCGGTAACCCGGGGATCGGGACTCTCCTTCTTCGCCGGCGGCTCACTGATACCTGACTTGAACAGTCCAGATGAACCTCGTTGATGACCTTCTTCATCCACCTCCATTCTTCTCAGCCACCAACAGCTTGCTGATGTCCGGCAGCTTCTCCTTGTCACCTTCCCCAGATCCCTCGCCCCTAACGGGGGTTTGCTCTGCCTTCTGGTGACCTGACAGAGCTGCCTCGGGATGAGGCACGTCATCATCATCTCCAGGCTCAGGCCTCTTCCCCCACCGAATCTTCGTTTTCGGCTTCAGCGGATAGGCCACTCCTCCAGCCATATGATGACCAGGCCATGTCGCTCCTTCGAGTATCATCCTCGAACCACGACCTGCCGAACGGCTGACCGTTGCCAAGGATCTGCGCCCTGTCCTCTCTCGATCCCGAATGGGAGAGTGCTGACACATGGGACAGAAAGATCTCCTCGGCGGACTGTGCCAGGGTATCCGACATCTGCATTCGGGTCGGAATCGTCCTCAGCTCGTCCGCCAGGCCTCCGGCAATCATGCTGAAAGGAGCAGTGCCCAACCTCTTCCCCAAGACCGCCTCGTTCAGCGACGCAAAGTACTTCTGCAACTTCTCCAACATTGCCGTCGCCGCCATCAACTGAGGATGGAACATAGGCATCCGCCAGCATCGCCCAAGGGCGGTATCCAGGTGCGACGAGATAGCCGTGATCGTCGCCACCAGCAGATGAGACCCAGCAACTTCCGGAACCCATGTGGGGTCATCCAAAGGGATGCATTGGCCCGTCTGCGCGTTTAACAACGTAGCTCGGACACCTGGCGCTCGAAGGCAGTCATACGCTCTCCTGTTCGGGTCCTTAACAGTACCTCGAACCATGTAATCGGCCCTGTCGGGCATATCTGCCCAGTCTCCAACCTGCGCTCTGCCGTGGTGGTACTTGGCCTGAATGTCGTCTATACCCTAACGGGATGTCCGACGCCTCCTTGGCCCTCTTCTTCATGTCCCACGTCTGGTCAGCCCACGGTGGAGTCACTCGGTCTCTCGGGTCCACATACTCCGAGTCAACCCTGGCTATCGCCCGGGCGGCATCAATGGCCCCGTACATGAAGTCATCGTAGACTGCTCGACTCAAGATCTCCTGCTGATCACTGAGACGAGACGGGATAATGATGCGCGAGGTCTCCTGAGCACCCTTCCACTCCTCCTCGGACACCCTCTCCCTGATGATCGCCTTGTTCCGAATGACCGCATAAATGAACGGCTCGCCGGCCTCCCTCGCCAAGACATGGTTGATGACGTACTTCCGGTGCGATGGAGTCTCCGCCGGTTTAGCCGAAGTTCGCGTTCCGCGCGATGCCACATGTACCCGCGATTCCTGGAAGGGCCTGATGTCCGGACCAGACAGCTCTGGAGCACTACCCGGGTGTTTCGGGTACGGCTGACCCACGTTGTCACGCACTCCTCCCTGCTGCTCCCGTTTCGAGGCCTCCTGTCTCGGCGCTGCGGTATCCCGCAAGTCCGCGTCATCGTCCGCGTACTTCTGCACCTCGCGGTCGGGCGGCTTCGGCGCCGATGCCGCAGCCTCCTGCTTGGTCTTGTCCTGCTCCACGGAAGATCCTGCCTGAAGCACTTCCCTGTCGGGATGATCCTCTCTCTCACTCTCCTTTGGGGTTTCGGGAACGGATGGGGTAGCTTCCCTAACGGGAGGAACCCTCTCATCTTCCGTCGGAACCGCAGACTCCTCGCCCGTCTCCATCGGGACGTCCGCGTCGGCCGGCGTCTCAGCGAACTCATTGAGCTCCTCCTCGGTCGGCCTTTCCCCTTTACCGAAGTCGTCCGCCGGAAGGTCAGCCCTAGCGGGCAGCAAGTCCTCAGTCCCGCCCTGCTCGGCGCCCTCAGTCGTCCTTGCCGCCGATGCCCATCGGTTGGTCGCCTCCGGCACTGCGGGTAACTTGGCCGGCGTGGCAACAGGTGGTGGACTCCTGCTTCTTGTCTCTGCTGCCGATCGGGGAGGCATAGGCGGGGATTTCGGTCTCCTTGCGCCCAGCTCCCCTCCGGAGAGCAACGTCCTTGCCGGCGGCTCAGGCACCGTCTCCGCGACATTCCTCTCGCCTACTCCAGTTCCTGATGATCCGGTGGGGCCACTGCTTGCTGCAGGCCTATCGGCCTTGGCGCCCGTCATGTCGACGTCCTCAGACTCCGACATCGACCCCGTACCCGTGATCTTCGAAGATGTTCCTTTCTGTCATCTCCTTCAGCATCGCGGCCTTGATGTCCATGGTCGTCTGCAATGGCCACTCCGTCCTGGTCATCGAGTAGTAGTCCGGAAGAGCAGCCAGGAAGGCAGGCATCACCGCGTATCCGCGGTTTATCTCGTCCTACCATAGCTGTCAATGTCGGCCGGCGTCGGCAGGCACGACCGGGATCCCCTTGATCCTAATGTCATTCATCTTAGCCTCCGCCTCCTTCTGCATGTGAGGGCCCTGGCCGCCTGATCGCTCTAACGAACGCCCTGGGCCGCACACCATGACCGGCACTCGTTGGTCTCAGCATCTTGATCGATGTCTCCTCGTTATCACGAGGACTGGACACGTAGCACACCTTGTACTCTTTGTGCGGCCTACCACTTGGGGCTCCCCTCAGCTTGTCGTTCTTCGACCTGCATTCCCCGATTGCATCCACTAACGTGGGAATATCGAGCCCTCCTTTCTTCTTGGCCGAGACAAAGTTGAAGGTATCGAGCAAGTAGAACACCGTCGCATCCGGGTGCTTCTTGGTCTCCTTGAACACTGGTGGTCCGAAACCTCTGGATGCCGCAGCCGCGATCCTAAGGCTAGCGCCTGTTCCACTTGCGGCCAAACACCGCAGCACGGTGTACATCACCTCATGCCCATGGGTGATCTCATCCAGGATGACCGACGGGTAGATCGCTAGCAGCACATCGGACAGCCCAGGCATCCCACAATCTCTCCATCTGAAGAGCGTCCACTGCCTGCCTGTGTATCCCACGGTTGGCAGTTCAACAGACGCCGGAACTACTCGTCTGTCCCTGATCATCCTCATCACCTTCCTGCGACGCTCGAAGCACTTCAACTCGTCCGCGCCCGAGCCTGATGCTTCGCCTCCTGCTCCACCGAAGTAGGGTACTCCTTGGTGAACCGAACCTCGAACGTTGTACCACCGACCGCTTCCTTCATGTTGGAGTTGGGCACAATCTTCGCGCACAACGATCCGGATCCCGACATGGCCGCCTGAGGCGTCCCCGGCGCATTCATCAGGTTCTCCTCCTCAACACTCAGGCCTATCGGCCCCATGTAGTTGCCGGGAAGAACTTGTGCATCGCCCAAACCGTCTCCGGTGCATGAGGGTTGCACTCCACCGCAGGGTTGAAGTACTGCAGGTCGCTATCGCCACCTGAAAGACACAGTTCCACCCACTGAGAGTCCGCGGCCGGGTGCTCCAGATGGATGCAGATTCCGCTGAAGGCGAGCCTCGCGTAAGGAATCAGCCGCTGCGCCTGTCTCTTCACGCCCTTTAGAACCGGGTGGTCCGAGAACAAGTTCTCCTTCAACACCGGAGGTTCAAAGCATATGGCTACTCGAGCCCACGTGTTTTGCCCGTAATGGGCAAGTGTACTATAGCCCAATGCTTCCGTGGCCCTCAGGGATGTCCACACACCGACGTACTCATCGGAGGCGAGTGACGCAGTAACCTGCATTCCACCAAGGATACTCCACAGCGAATGCTGGCATGTCCCATGAACAAGGAAGTCTTCGGTATCCTCGGTTCCCTTCCAGTTCGCCACCAAGTCGAAGTAGCACCAACAGTCGTCGACGCCGATCTCCGTGTCAAGCGAGTTCTCTGGGTTTCTTGGGGGGATGCGAAGCACGTGGTAACGCTCCCAATTCACCAGATCGCCGATCGTGGTCACCAGTCCTGACATCAAGCCCATAGCGTGCAGGTATCCCCGCATTCCAGGCTTGGAGGTGGTGCTCAACGTCGTCACCGACTGGGCCGCCGACCTGCTCCCGTGCGCGTGATTGACTATCGTCTCCCGGTTCCTGCCCTCGGTCAACAGCATTGCGTCAATCACCAACTCCGGAGGCGTGAACAACGCATTCGGCCTCACACTCATCCAATGCCTAATGGCAAGCCAGTGAGGTCTAGCATCGAACTGCGACGCTGCCCTATCGGCCACCGTCTTGACCATCGCCGTCTGACCGTGCATGGTCTTCCATTCGGGCCAGAACTTCGTATCCGAAGTCCTCTTCACCCATGATCCTCCACTTGGCCTGAGGGACGGTTCCACGCCCTCATCACTAGGGAGTGCCTCCTGATGGACGCCAACGTCATTCTCGTAGGAGTAGCTCTCGTAAGGGATGAGGAACGCCGGGTCCGTGGGAACGGCAGCACACAGAATGGCTGCAATTTGAAGCGCATTCGACTCCGTGACCTCCACTCCTCCGTTCTTCATCTCCGCCACTATCGCGGCAGTCCTTACCCTCCTATACCTGATGACCTTCCCGCGGTCCTCCGGCTTCACGTGCGAGGCCTCGAGCTTCCCCTCCCCAATAGCAGCCACTCGTCCCACCAGCTCATCAAATCGCGAGCCATCGGCTGCCTCGATGATCTGGTCTGGCCTTTCCATATCTGGATCTATGGTCGTGAACATGGGGTCTCGGTCCTTATAACTCTTGACCTGCCAACTGCGGTATCCCGCTAACAAACATTCAGCGACCAGGGAGGGCTTCTCGATGGCAAGCGCCTTATCCAGCTCCCACTTCACCTTCGGAGGCGGCGCGCTATGCTGCCCGCAGCCCAGGGCCACCGGCCACAGAACCGAGAACGGAAGTCCACAAGCTAACCTGGAACCTCACCTATCGGTGGGAGCCCCAGAGGATTTCCGCGAGGGCTCAGCCTATCGGCCAGAGACCTCCAAACCAACGAAATCAACAACAAGAGAAGGAACAAATGGCTACCTGAAAGATAAATGAGGTAATCGAACAGAAGAAGTCCTTGGTCATCGGATAGACATACCTGATTGCAAACATTATCACTGCCTTGGCTGCGTGTGGGTGTGTTGCGGTTGCCCGCATGCGTGTCATCCTTCAAGCCTATGGCTGCGCGGCGACATAGTTATTCAACCACCTTCGGAGTGCAATTGATCGGTCATGCATCTTGAGGGTATCCCCTCCACGCATTCTGCAAGACGACCACATCGAAGTGAAATCCTTAGTGGAATAACATTTGAACACAACACCATGTCCCTTGATTCCGCATTGGCAAGCGCAAACGTTTCTGCTAGAGAAGTCGTGCAACTCGGCAACCTCATCAACATCATCTTCCCTGAAAATATTACAGTCAGGTCGATAAAGAAGAACCGGAATGCATCCGCATAGCCTGGCGTCAAGAGCGATGTTGAACCTTTGCCTAACGGCATGTTCAGTCCTGTCCCTAAGCTTCTTGGTCTGGCCCCACTTCCCAGTCCTGGAATCAACCTTATCAGGTGCGAGTTCATTGAGCGCGAGATCGCTGCGCGAACAATGTGATTCCTGTATCCAGGAGCGACTTGGAGCGTGACTGTCCTTTTGTATCCGTTGCAGTCAAAAACATCGGCTATCGCCTGATCAGCAACAACGGTTTTATCGCATCTTTTCCCCCTTTTTCCTCATCGATCACGGCCCCCTCGTACTCGGAGAATAACTTCTCGATGAGCCGATTGAAACCGGATTTCGCGCTTGATTCCATGCGTACCCCCCTAAGCGGGGGCAGTCCAGGAGCGGCAGGGGGCTTAACAGAAGGGAGGGTGGGTTGAGCCGAATATTCCTGCAGGTATCCCGGCAGGAACATTCCCAACGCTTGTCGACGCATGCCTTAGTGAAGATGTCTCCACCTTGGTAGTGAGACGGGCATGCAACGAACCTGAAAATCCCTTCATTAACACGCTCATTTAACCACGAGATGTCAATGCGTTGGGTGCGCGACATATATCGCATATTCGGGTTATTACCCGTGATAACGATTCGGCAAGCCGACTCGTTGTCCTCCAACACATTGATGGTCATAGGCTCGGGCTCGTGTCCTTTGCCAATGGCGTGTTTCCAGAGTTCGGCTAACGCCATTCCTTCTTTTGCCACACCATGGTCAAGGGCCACAATCTCCGCCTCTGGAGTAGACTTCGAGACTGAAGTCTGCTTCTTGCTCACTCCCGTGATCGGCATGTACGTCCTGGGACCTACCAAACAAACAAGAACGCCAGAGGTGCTCTTGGAGTCCGTGCGGTCCCCAGCAAGGTCAGCATCACAGTAAGCAACAAGTTCAATGTTTTCTGGGCTATCGCGCACCCAACCGTACAAATGAAGGTTGAGCGTGGAATTCACATAAGAGACAACCCTATGAAGCTTACGGTCACACAGGTGGTTCCACTTCGTAATCCGGCTGGCTAACGCCTGCGCTGGACGAATAAGACCATTCTTGCCCCGTACAGGATCTTCATCAGCACAGCGGCAGCAACCTGGCTGCGCGTTGATGGTCTCCATGTCCATGGCCTGGTTGAAGAGCTTGTCAAACTCGGGGCTGATGGGATTCTCATCGAACTCCGGCTTGCTTTCATCCAGGAAAGGTGTATCCACCTTCTGCAGCTTCTTCGGGTACTTGCCCTGACACAGCTCGACGTATCTATCGACACATGCCTGCATGAAACTACTCTCACTATATTTGATGAACCTAATGGTCGTCTTCGGCTTGGGAATGTCCTTCGAGAGTAACCCCTCTGGACCGAGTCTCAAGTCGGGCTGTTCCTTATCAGGAGGATCGCCAATCGTCCACGCCAGCCTGGGGTCGAAAGTGCCCTTCCACCTCCTGTTGCGTGAACTCGCGCTCGCAGCCAAGATATCTCTTGAGCTGCCGCGGTTCCTCCATCTTGATGACCTTTGAGATGAGACTCCAGCCATCCGGAAAGCTCTTCGCCGGTCCGCTCATCTTGAAATCATCCATGTAGACGACAAGGAACAAGTCGATGCCGGAACACAACTGATCTCGCGGGAGCCTAACCCACGTTTTCTTGCCCTTCAGGCGCGCCTGCGTGTAGGCCGATTCTCCGTCACTGACCTCAAGAAGATTTCCCGGAAGCAGACCATGAGCATCACACGTGTTTCCTGCAGCCATCGTAGCAGGACATGACGCGTTTTCCGCAAAGAGCGCCCATTGACCAGGTCATCAAAAGTCCGTCAAGAAAACATCGAGAGGGTTCAAAAAATCACTCAAGGGCAAAAGTGCCATAATGAATGGCAAACTCGAAAGGACTCACGAGGTATTGCGGTGCACAGGCATCCCCTGTAGGCACCGATGCGACAAAGTGAGACAAAGCATGCATGAATTAATGCCGCCGAGGGCGCCCCTGCGCAAGTCTCACCTGCGCACACCCTCATCGCGGTGTACACACAGCCCGCGCTGAAGCCGTGAGAAATGCGGGGCAGGCAAATCACGAGGCAATCACCGACCCCGTGGGCCGCCACCCACACCGAGATGCCAGAGACTCACCAGCACATTGATAATGCAAGGTCCGAAGTAGAAATGCAGCAGGGGCGCAGGCAAAGCCCGACACAGCCCCCACGGCACTTCTGCAAGAATGCACACGGACGAATGCAGACTGAGTGGGGGAATGTCTATCGGAAAGAGAGCCACAGCTCTCCGCAGGTAGTAAGGGCAACAAGCACGGAAGAGCAGGAGACGCACTTACCGGTTGAAGCACTGCAGCGAGAGCCAAGAGACCAAGCGGGGCTATGTACTACAAGGCTCCACGACTGCTGCGGACAATTTAGCATGTGTATGGCCAAAGGAAGGGGCCCGGCAGTACTACAAGGCTCTACAACCGCGCACTCCAGCACTGATGGAGGCATCCAAGCAAGGCTGAACCACCACCCTGTTAAGGCAAGGTCAAGACATACCTACATGTGCAATGAAGAACGCGGACCATGAGGCCCGCAGATCTCCATGCACTTGTTAAGTGATATCTCAACGTCGCTTGCGACCGCCCGTACTGCCTGAAGGGTGCGCAGGATGTTAGTGACCGCATTAAACGTGGGTCCAAGTAGTAAGGAAAGAAGGCTTATAGCACCCTAATTCATTTGGATTTTTGGTCCCAAAACCCTGCAAAACAGCCAAATTCTTCAACCCGCTGAACGTTTTTCCGATGTCACCGGTCTTTGTCACCACTCCGTTTTTGGAGCAAAAAGCGCTGAAAACGGCGAACTCCGAAAAGTGCGTTTTTCGTGTCCGGCGTCAAAAGTGCTGCCTGGGCCTCCAAATTCCCTCGTTTTCCTCCGAAAACCTGCTCCAGGTGTTTGCAGTGCTCCGAAATCCGTATTCTGCCTCGAAAAACCTGCGAATTCCAGCCCGCTGAGCTTGTCACCGCCGAAGTCACCGGTCTCTAACACGTCAGCCTGCCGAGGCACAGCACAGAGTCAGCCAGCGTCTAACACGGCAGCCCGCCGAGGTGCTCCCGCGTAACACGTCAGAGGTTCTCCCACGTAACGCGTCAGCCTGCTGAACTAGTCACCGCCGATGTCACCGGTCTCTAACACGTCAGCCCGCCGAGGTGCCGGGGAGGAATCGAACCTCCGAAACGTCGCTCCGGAGACCAACGCCTTAGCCATCTCACCATAGGCTCTCGTTACCACCCCAAAACGGCGCTTTTCAGCCCAAAAACGGTCTCACTGCGATGTCACCGCTTCGTCACCGCTCTCTTTGGGGCCGAAAAGTGCGCAAAAGGCTTGGAAAAGCGAGGCCGGCTCCGCGGCTTCGGTCTGAGCGAGGCCGGCTCCGCGGCTTCGGTCTAAGAGCCGAACTTTTCTCCACCGAAGTCGGAAATCCGACCTCGCTCCACACCGAAGTCGGATTGGGGCCTGGTGCGGGCCTGGTGCGTGCCTGGTGCGGGCCTGGTGCGTGCCTGGCCTGGTGCGTGCCTGGTGCGGGCCTGGTGCGGGCCTGGTGCGTGCCTGGTGCGGGCCTGGCAATCCTGTGTTGGGCACAGGAATGCAGCTTCAATCCTGCCGTGGGCACAGGATTGCTTCATTCAATCCTGTCGCCACAGCAGGATTGCCCTGATGCAGCACCAGCAGCTCTGGCTTGGAGCTGTTCTTGCCCGAGCACAGCCTTGTGATCGAGCCGGCCCTGCTGTAGAGCTCCCAGGCTTCAGGCACGTCGTTTATGCTTACGAGAAAGGGCAGGCCGCTTGCGAAGAGCGCGTCTCGGAGCTCCGAGTGGAAGGCCAGGTCATGCCCCCGCCTCCTCGTGCCATAGTAGTTCATGCTGCGGCCTGGGAAGATGTAGGGAGGATCGGCATATATGGCCTGTCGGGGTGCCTGGCGGGGCAGAGCGCGCAGATAGCCCAGTGCGTCCTGACATCGCACGGTCACATTGCGCGGAGGGCGCTGCATACGCCGCACGCTGCTCAGCCCCAGCGGGCGCTGCTGTATGAAGGAGCCCCACTTTCCCGAGAAGCTGTTGCGCAGCAGGACGTACGAGCAGGCAGCCCGGCGCCCGGCGCGGCCTCTCTGAGTGCCCGGCAGGAGGTGACTGAAGTAGAAGCGCCTGTCTACTTTGCGCCCCGCCAGGCGCAGCAAGGAGCGCAGGAAGACCGGGTCTTGCCTCAAGTAGCAGCGGTGCAGGTTTGTGACCGGCTCGAAGGCGTCGACGCCGCGCACCTCCAGGGCTGGACGCTTTCCAGAGCCGAAGAAGGGAGAGTGAAGCACAGCGACGTCCCCCAGCAGCCGGTCCACGTGTGGAGCTAGCCAGGATTTGCTTCCCATGTACTTCACCCGCATGCCAGCCTTTTAGTCTCTGGGGGACTATCATGCGCAGCGTGACACGGAGTGCACGGGCTCGGACCAGTTCTCCGCCACGCAGGGCAGCGCGCTGTTCTCCGCGTCCCGGTCGTAGAAGAGAAAGAGGCGGGTGAAAGGCGCCTCCGGCTCGCGCGCCAGCAGCCCGCCCAGCAGGCGGATCAGCTGTGCGTGGCGCTCCTTCTTGGTGGTCCGCCGCGTCACGCCGGCGATCTTGAAGGCGTCCGGGTTGTAGCGCAGCACCAGCAGCTTGTGGCCGCTGCCGAGCGCCACGCTAGCGGCCATGTCGAAGTCCCTGCGCGCGTCGCAGCTGGGGTCGTAGGCTTTGTGCTGCTCCTCGTCAACCTCCAGCAGGACGTAGCCCCACGGGGTCGGCAGAGCAAAGTCCGCGTAGGCGTGCGCCGTCTCCGACTCCAACCCGCAGCCACGGAAGGGCAGGTAGTGCTGGTACTCAAAGGCGATCTGCGCGTCGCGGAGTGCTTGGTGCACCTCAAGCTCCTTACTCTTGGTCACCGAGCGCGGGTTGTCGCCGTGCATCGTTCTCATGTGTTTCAGCAAGCTCTGCGCCCCGGAAAACGGGTGGTCTTGCCGAGGACAGCCCTGGATTTGACATGCAAAATTGCTGCAGTCGCTGCAGTGCGCCCGCTGTCGCCTGTGCTGACACATTGATACGCCGCCGCAGTCTCGGCACTGTGCCCGCCGTCGCCCATGCCCGTGCCCGCAGAAGGACGAGCCGCCGCACTCGCGGCACTGCTGTCGCTGTCGCCCGTGTGGGCATTTCTTCACAGGTCGGCGCACAGGTACCATCGCTGAACACTCTTAGTGTTTTCTTACACGTCCCGGCAAGCGGCGACGCGAATGAACGCGCCAGAATAGAGGCAGCTGTGTAGCTGTGAGTTGTTTAAAACCCACAGGCGCCAGCCCGCCCGCCGCGGCAGAGACCACCGAGGCTAGCGGGATGAACGCGCAGCCAGTCCAGCACTGGCAACGAATTTGACAAGTAACGCAAAGGAACGTCATGGGGAAGATCAAGGTGTTCCCCACGCCAGAATACAGCAGCAAACAATCCTCGGACCCCGTGGTGCCCCTGGTCCCATGCACAGGTATCTTCCTCGGGCCCAGCAAGTCCGGCAAAACCGTGGCGCTGATCAGCCTCATCCTGGAGCAATACCGCGGCGTCTTCGAGAAAATCTATATCTTCACAGTCCTTCGATTGGGATCGACGATGGCTGGATCCCCGTCAAGAAGTACATAGAGGAGGACCTGGGCGTGAACACGGAGAAAGAGCAAGCCTACTGGGACGAGTGGGACGAGGCTGCGCTGCGGGGCATCATCCAGAGACAGCGCAAGATCACCGAGACATCCAAGAAGTTGGAGATGAAGAAGCTGTATCAGGTGCTAGTAGTCATCCGATATGGCGGATATGCCGCAGCTCCACAAGGTCAACGGCGCCCTGGATACGCTGTTCATCAGGGGTCGGCATATGCAGATCAGCACCTGGGTGAGCTCCCAGAAGCTGAGGCTCATCAGCGCAGCCGTGCGGGTCAATCAGCAATTCCTCTGCTGCTGGAGGCTGCGCAACCAGCACGAGCTGGAGGCTGTCATCGAAGAGCTGAGCGCCCTGCTGCCGAAGGACAAGCTGCACAGGATCTACGAGCAGGCGACTCGGGACCCCTACAGCTTCCTCTTCGTGTACTACCTCAAGCCAAAGAATGAGATGTTCTACTTGCGCTTCGAAGAGCGTTTCGCTCTGGAAAAAGAAGCCGATGGGGGCGGCGCTCAGCTTCCTGAGCCAGAAGCTGTTCGCTAGTTCCACACTGATCAATGCTAGATGCGAAAACATCTCCTGCTGCACCTCCGTCGCAGCAGTCCAGCCGCCCGTCGTTCGCCGAACAGGTGGCTTCCTAAAGAAAAGAATGACGACGATCTACGTGGACAGTCGCAAGAGGGTAGCCGGCTCGGACAGCGACTTCGAGGTAGACCTGGGAGAGTCCCTGCACCTGCAGAGCGACGCCAGGCTGGCTGTCTACAAGATCAGAATCGCGGACAGCTTTTTGTCGACTGATCGCGGTCGCTACCTCTACTGGGTAGACGCCGCGCTCGGCACGCTGAATTGGGCGCTCCTTCCGGAAGGCGCCTACACGGGCTCCCGGCTGGCCGCCTGGATCAGCTCCAACTTCGCTACTGCCACGTATAGCGAAACCACGAACAGCCTGAGCGTAGCCTACGACGGCAACCGGCTCATTCTGAACGATCTGGAGCTGCAGCAGCAGTTCCCAGCCGCAGCGGACTACCCCACCTCACCGGCCGCCTCGCCATCCAAGCCCTTCAGCATCGACCACATGCTCGGCCCGAGCTTCGTCTCCGGCGGGCAGCAGGTCTTTGAGTTCGTGAGGATGATGGCATACAACGAGGTCTACCTGCGCTGCCCCCAGCTGGCCAACGCCAGCCGCGTGCTGGGCAATCTGGGGGACGACATCCTGTCCAAGATAACGCTGAAGAGCGGCGTGGGCACCATCGTGGAGACCGGCTCCGATGACGGGCACTTCATGGCCGTTAGGGGCCCCATCACCCTGAGACACCTGCGCTTCCGGCTGACAGACCTCGAAGGCCAAGTCGTCCGACTGCGGGGCTCGTCGTTGTCCTTCGTGCTGTTTTTGGATCACGTCTAATTCCCCGAAGGTCTTTTAAAAAAATATTTTCTATTAAAAAACCGATGAAGCAAGCGCAACCGGCGCCAAGGCCTAGAGGCAGGCCCCCGGGCAGCAAAAACAAGCCGAAGCCGCCCGAGCTGCCCCTGCCGAAGAGCAAAAAAATGATCGACGACCTGGCGAAGAGAAAAAAAATGATCGACGACCTGCCCACGGAGCCGGCGTATGAAGCGGACTCCCCCTTCCGTCCCAAGAGGGTGAGATTTCCCACAAAGCCCAAGACGGCGCCCAAGGCTGCACCCAAGGCAGCACCCGTGTCCAAGGCAGCACCCAAGGCAGCGCCCAAGGCAGCACCCAAGGCAGCGCCCAAGGCAGCACCCAAGGCAGCACCCAAGGCAGCACCCAAGGCAGCACCCATGGCAGCACCCAAGGCTGCGCCCAAGGCAGCTGCCGCGCCAGCTCCTAAGCCCAAGGCAGCCCCCAAGCCCAAGGCAGCGCCCAAGGCAGCGCCCAAGGCTGAGCCACAGCTAGAGCCACAGTTAGAGCCCGAGGTACAGCCCGAGCCCGAGGTACACAGCGAGGTACGGCCCGAGGAGGTACGGCCCGAGCCTGTAGAAGCGCCTCGGCCGAGCGAGCGCGCCATGCGCATGCTGGAGAGGCAGTCGGCGTACGACCGGCTGACGGCGGGCGCTAGCGTACTGGTATGAAAAGCAAGATGATGTCCCTAGAACCCCGCAACGAGCCTCAGATGCTCCGGTGGTTCCGAAAGACGTATCCGAGCTACGACCTGCAGCCGCTGCTGCTGAAGCGCCAGCGAGAGCTGGAGGAGGCGCGGGCCTTCAACGCCTGGCTCGGCGAACGCCGGCTGGCCCAGGAGGGGCAGCGGCACCTGGACGATGTGAGCCGGCTGACGGAGGCCGTGCACCGCCAGGTCCCTCAGCTGCGCTACGCGCGCGCCGAGCGCAGGGGCGTCGAACGCGCAGCGGGCGAAGTTGCCGCGCAGTAACCCTTAAAGAGATGAAGACGCTTCGGGCCCACGGCTTCAGCCAGCGCCCGCGCTTCGAGCAGGTGGTGGGCTACCTGGAGCGGAACGAGCCGCTGCCCCTGGACCAGCCGGACCGCAAGGCCACCACGTTCGTCACGAGCCACTTCTACTTGGACGATTTCGTACAGTCCAGCGAGGACCCCAACCCGCAGCCTCTGCAGCACACGCCCCTGAGGGCGATTCCAGAGGAAGGCTTCCGCACTCCCGCAGAGGCCACGGACGAGGACTTGGCCCGGATGCGCCAAGGCGGAGGAAACCGCTTCGGCGAGGACGACCTAGCAGGAGACCCAGAGGCAGACGCGCTGACGAACAACGGTCAGGGCCCGCCCTCAATAACGGGCCGTCTGCGCAGCGCTGCCGATGGGGCGCAGGCTGCAGCGGACCTTGTGGGCGCAGGAGCAGCAGGACTCGCGGCGGTGCAGGCCTTCCGCTCCCAGCTCCCCCAGGACGCTGCTGAGTACGTCCGCCTAAATGTGTTGCCCCGCCCAGGGCCGCAGCCGCAGCCGCCACCACAGATCATAGGCCGACCCGACGACGTAGAGCGCCTCCTGGACGAGGCGGGGCAGCGCGCGCAGGAGGTGGAGCGCGGCGCAGCACAGGCCATAGAGGAGACGGCAGCTGTGGCCGCAGAGGAGGGAGAGGTTGCCGTAGCCGCAGAGGGCGTGGGTGGAGCCTTCGGGTACTTGGGGGGCCTAGCAGAAGGAGCAGCGGCCCTCGCACCCACGGCGGGCGAGGTTGCTGGAGCGATGGCTGCCACGGCGGGAGTCGGCGCAGCGGCAACGGCAGGGTTGGCTGTGGGACTCGCAGGCGGCGCAGCCTACGGCCTGGCCCGCGGCACGGGCTGGGTGCTGGAGAACACGCTCTTCCGGCCTCAGCAGGGCAGCGAGGACGCGGCCGTGCAGGACGTCCGGTCCGCCAACGGTATGAACGACGCCACGCAGCCCCAGCACTTCACGCTGCGCTCCGGCAGCAGCACTTCGGGCAGCCCCGCAAGCAGCCGCGCCTCCTCCCAGTCTGGCTTCAGAGTCCAGGCGCAGACCAATCACACGCCCCGCCCCTTCTCCTGGGGCCTGAACCCTGTGACTCTGGCTCTAAGATCCACCTGCTGGCCAACCCGGGGCAGGACGTGGCCCCCATCGGTGCGGCCAGGCAGGAAGACAGTCTCCTGGAGTCGCAGATGCAGCTGGGCAGCCTGCAGTACCCGCACAACCCTATGAAGGGAGCCTCGGAGCACTTCCACTTCCTCTCGGTCCTTGCGGGGACCTACGACGACACGGTGCGCAACATCGACATCGACCGCGCTGGCTACCTGCGCCACAGCTTCATCGCGGGCTTCCCGACAGAGCGAGTGCCCAAGATGCCCCTCAGTGGCGTCAGCACTCGTTCGGGCGACCTGGCTCGGTTCACTTTCAAGGCGCTCGACGGCACGATGACGGACGTGTTCACCCAGCTGGTGACGCTCTCTGGCACAGGAGTCTCCGTGCTTGACTAGTAAGGATCCATAGCTCAATTGGAAGAGGCTCTGCAGCTCCGAAGCTTGGGGACCGCAGGCTCGATTCCTCCCGGGCGCGGATCATTTTCGCAGGCGAGTGCCCTTGGGAATTCTTTTTTCTTCCTTGAGCCGAGGATCCCCGAGCCTCCAACCCGGTGAGCGCCTCTCCTGAGAGCAAGAAATCCCCGAGACGGATCTTCCAGCCTCCAGCCCGGTGAGCGCCACTCCTTAAAAGACTTATATTCACGAGACGGATCTTTCCGCCTCCAGCCCGGTGAGCGCCACTACCTAGGAGACTTATATTCCCAGGTCCGAGACGGATCTTCCAGCCTCCAACCCGGTGAGCGCCTCTCCTGGGAGCAAGAAATCACCGAGACGGATCTTTCCGCCTCCAGCCCGGTGAGCGCCACTACCTAGGAGACTTATATTCACAGGTCCGAGACGGATCTTCCAGCCTCCAGCCCGGTGAGCGCCACTCCTTA
>CAUJNA010000115.1:227071-292071 GCA_963377175.1 Effrenium voratum
TTGTGGAAGACGGATCATTGTGGAGAGACGGATCATGGTGGAGAGACGGATCATTGTGGGAGGGACGGATCATTTTGTGGAAGAGGACGGACTCATTGTGGTGAGACGGATCTCAATAAAATATATCCTGTCCGGTCGGATTCATTGTGGAGAGACGGATCATTTTGTGGAGAGACGGGATTTTTGTGGAGAGTAGGATCAAAAAAAAAATTATCTGGTCCGTGCGGATCATTGTGGAGAGACGGATCATTGTGGAGACGGATCTTCCTGCTTTTTTTGGCCTTGGAACTGGAGACAGGCACCAACCAATTTTCGGTTGATGCCCGCGTAGAGTTCGGAACTGGAAACAGGCATGTCCCATTTTTTGGGCCCTGCCCGCGTGGAGTTCCGCGTAACCAAGCCACCAGCCTGCGCCAACCCTAAAAAAATATTATAAGAAATGCCCCTCGCTTCAGTCCGGGATGCTCAGCCGATCCGCAAGCTCTGCCGTGGCCGCGCTCGCAATCTCCTCGCACAGCGCCGTAGGAATGCTGTAAAGCAGCTCGCGCGACTGCCCCCTGACCCTCTCACGCTGACCCCCCATGAGTCGAGGCCCCCCTTGAGCGCCCCTCAGATGCCTCCCGTCCTCCCACGCGTCGCACCGACTGCCGCTCCTGCACAGCCCTCGGCTCGGTCTCCAGCGCTTGTTGGTCCACAGTCGGGTCTGCTTCCTGTACGGAGTCCCGTACTTGCAGTAGGTGACGTCCACCCAGGGTAGGCGCTCCATGAACGGGCGGGTCTTCAGCAGCCCGGTGGCCGGATTCTCTATGACCCACATGAGCGGGTCGAAGTGCGCCATGATCTCAAGGGCTCTGAGCACCAGCGCGTCGCCCTCCTCGAGTCGTCGAGGGCGCATCGTCAGAGCTCGGCGGTACTCCGTGCAGACCGGGCTGGCCCAGACCATGTCAAAGTGCCCCGGCGGAAACAGCGTGTAGTCCCAGCTCCGGATGTCGCACAGGATCGTGGGCTCAAATTTCGACACGATGTCCAGGGAGACGACCTCCCACCCAGCCGCCTCGAAGGCTCGGCCAATCGACTTTGTGCCGCAAAACAGCTCCAGCAGTCTTGGCATGTTTAACAATTACCACCAGCACAACAAAGCACGCACAGGCAAGGGCGCGGCTCAAGCAGTTTCGCATGCTCGGACCAATCTTTTTTTAATCGGAGACAGAAAAGGATGACGAGCCAGACAAGCATGTGGAACTTGGGCGAGGTGCGCTCCAACGCTAAGGGTGGCAAATTCTTGTGCCTGGAGCCGCTGTTTTGGCAGAGCGAAGCTTCGCTGGAAATCCCATGGGAGCCCAGGGCCTTCTCCGAGGGGCAGCGCCCCAGCGTGAGCTTCGCAACCGACGAGCGCTCGAGGCTCTTCTGGGAGCGGGCCGAGACCGATCTGGTCGAGCAGCTGGCGGCCGCATCCGAGCGCGTCTTCGACGCAAAGCTCACGCCCGAGGCCGTGCGCCAGCGGCTGCTGCCCTCTGTGAGGCAATCGCGCGGCGGCGATTGGATGCTGAAGCCAAGCTGCCGGCCCACGCGCGCTTCTGGAACGCCGGCGGCACGTTTGCGGACCGCCCCGCCGAGCTGGCTCACTGCGCCGCGCGCGTTAGGCTGAGAGCGCGCAGCTTGTGGCTGATGAGCGGCATGTGCGGGTTGAGCCTTGAGGTCACAGATCTGCGCGTGGAGCCACCTTCTCGAGAGTGCCCGCTGTAGTTTCTTCCGACGCCGCAGCCTTTTTTTTTTCGCTCATTAAAAAAATTCAGAATGGCCACCCACGTCCTGGAGCGCCGCGAGCAGCTGAGGCCTGTGCTGAAGGCCGCCGTTGATGCCGAGGCGCTGAAGCGGGGAGCCTCTCTGGAGGAGGTGAGCCGCCTGCACAACGAGCTCGCTCGGGGAGCGCCCGTGCTGGAGCGGCTGATAGCTGACGGGCTCGCCGGCAGGTTCCCGGCGGAGGAGGTCGACATCCGGGACTGGAAGGAGATGCTGAAGCGGGCGCAAGACCTGCAGCTTAAGCTTCGCAAGCGCTTGAACCAGCGCGCGGCCCGCAGCGCAGCTCCCGCCATGGCCGAGGAGCGCCAGGAGGAGAGCTGGGCGCCGATGGAAGCGCTCCGCGAGAAGCGCGAGGCCCTGAGGCAGCGCCGGATTCGCACGCGCGATGTCGCAGCGCTGGCCCAGATCGAGAGGGAGCTCTTCGAGGTGGAGGAGCAGCTCGTCAGCAAGAAGATCGCTGAGCGGCTGCCGGTCTCGCTGGCTGCCAAGAGCGCAACCCTCGCTGCCTTGGAGCGGCTTGAGAAGGCGCGCAAGGAGCTGGACGAGGCCTCCAGAGAGCTCCTCACTGCGCTGAACCTGCAGGGCAGCGCCACCGACTCGCTGTGAGTGATCCGGGACAGAACAGAAGCCAGGACATCTCAGAAAAAAAAGAAGCGCTCGTCCGACCGACTGAATATTTTATTATTTTTCTATAGAAAGCAATTTATTCAGCTCAAACCAATTCGCGCCATGACCTCCGAGCTGTCTGACCGCATCTGGGGCCGCCTGGGCCTCAGCGCCGTCCGGGCGGTGCCTCTGGAGGAGCCGCGCGCTCCTAGCGCCGAGGCCGCTGTGACAGAGCTGCGCCCGCGCGGGGCCGCTTGGACCCGCGAGCTGCGGCTGCGCCCTCTTCCTGGGCAGCAGGTCTTCACCATCGACGCCATGCGGCTGCTGGTGGACCGGCTCCAAGACCTGCTGGCGATTCGGCTGCCCTTCCTCGCCAAGGTCAGCTTCCAGATCCTGCTGACGCGCCCGGCTGCGAACGATGAGGACGAGGACAGGGTGGAGCTCACGCACTACTTCCTCAGGCTGGCGCCGTGGATCGTGAGGCCCGCGTCTCCGTCGGCCCGCGCCGGAACCATGATGGCGGCCATCAGGACGAAGTTCGAGGTGGCGCTCGAGCGCTCCCGCTTCCCCGAGTCCGACTGGACCGTCGTGGGCATCACGGCGGCGTATCTGCTGACCGCGCCCTCGCAGCAGCTGGCCGACATGCCCGCGCCCCCGCCGCCCAACGAGGCGGGAGGCTGCTGGAAGGAGCTGCCCGAGACCCTGGCCACGAAGAAGGCCATCTGGAACCCTCAGAACGAGGACCACCGCTGCTTCATGTGGTGCGTCCTCGCCCACTGCCTCGGGGTCGAGGGGAGAGCGGAAAAGACCGTGAGCTGCTCGGGCTCCTTCTTCTACCCCGAGCTGGCCGGCCGCCGAGGACGCCGCCCCGCGGGCTGGCAGCCCGCTCTGGCCGACGCGGGGGTGGACTTCTCTGGCCTGCCGACGGACCGCCCCGTGAACTTCGACGACATCGAGGCCTTCGAGCTCCGCAACGCCGGGCGGGTGGAGGTCTTCGTCTTCGTGTGGCAGCAGACCCTGTGGACGGACGGGCTGGAGTACTACCACGTCCTCCAGCAGCGCGCCCCGAGCGGCACGGGCGTCGTCCAGCACACCGTGCTGCTTCTCCTGCACAGCGGCCACTACAGCCTGATCCACAACTTCCAGGCGCTGGCCGGCAGGCAGGGGCTGACCCTGGGAGCCACGCCCACCAACACCGGCGGCTGCAGGGAGTACAAGTGCCCGAGGTGCATGGCCCGCTTCGCCACGAAGGCCTCGTGGCAGCGCCACCGCGCCACCCAGTGCTATCGAGAGATAGCCGAGCGCACTCGGAAAGTGCCGCTGCCCGGGCCCGAGAAGAGCTTGCTGCGCTACAGGGGCAAGGCCTCCGCAGAGCTCGCGCCCCTGACGTGCTACGCGGACCTCGAGGTCTACAGCACGCCCGCCCCGACGGTCCACATAGCGCAGCAGCAGCCGGCGCGCCAGACCGTCGCGGCTTCTTCCTGCTACGTCGCCGTCGGGCGCTGCGGCTACGTGCCACCCGAGGAGCTGAGGCTGAGGCTCACGCACCACGAGCGGGACAGCGACAAGTACCACGCAGTCCGCGCCATGCTGGACGACCTTCTCAAGCTGGCCGACCACTACCTCACCTGGAGACGCCGAACTCGGCCCGTCAGCATGACCCGGCGGGAGGAGCTGGAGCACAGGGCCGCCACTCACTGCAGGGAGTGCCTCGCGTCCTTCGAGACCGCCGAGAAGAAGCTCCACCACTGCCACGGCACCGGGCAGTATCTCGGGGCGCTGTGCCACTCCTGCAACATCGCGGCCCAGACGCCCAAGACCATCCCAGTGGTCTTTCACAACGGGGGCGGCTACGACTTCCACTTCCTGCTGCGCTACATCGCCACGATGGGCTCTCCCGTCAGCAGGGCGCCGCGCGAAGAGCTCGGCGAGGACAGCGACGACGAGGGCACCGAGAGCGAGGCAGAAGGAAGCGAGCCCGAGAGGCCCATGGCCAAGGCCGCGCCAAAGCCCAAGGCCAAGGCCGCGCCAAAGCCCCTCAGCGGCTGGTGCGCCCTGCAGGCGGCGATCAAGCAGGGCGACTACAGCCACCTCTGCCTCCGAGTCCTCTGCAAGTCGGGCGAGAAGTGCCTGCAGATGAGCTGGGGCCCGCTGAGGTTCGTGGACAGCATGAACGTCTTCCCCACGAGCCTGGCCAGCATGATCGACGACCTCAGGGCCTGCACCCACAAGCAGCTGCCGGAGCTCTTCCCGCTGATGGCCTCGCTTCACCCCGAGCTGCAGCTGCGCACGCCGACGGACTCTCCGCCCCCCAAAGACGGCCTCTCAAACAGCGGCGGACGCACTGCGACCTGGAGCAGGCGTGGGACTGCATCCTGCGCAAGCTGCCCACGCCCTTCGAGCACTTCTGCGGCGCCGAGGCGTGGGAGATGCCCGCGGTGTGGGAGCAGCACTGCTACGACAGCGTGCTGGCGGGGAAGGCGGTGAGCGCAGAGGACCACCGGCTGGCCGTGAACACCGCCAACGTCATGGGGTGGGAGACCTTCCGCGAGTTCCACGACTGCTACCTCCACACCGACGTCCTGGCCCTGGCGGACGTGATGGAGAGCTACCGGGACTCCTTCCGGGCGCAGTCGGGGCTCGACCCCATCCACTACGTCACGCTGCCCGGGGCCGCCTGCAGGGACGTGCGGGCCTCCGTCATGGGCGGGCTGAGCTGCATCTTCCAGCCCTTCGCTCAAGCCAACAACCCCGAGCTGGGCGAGGAGGACTACAACCCCGAGGAGCCCGTCAGCTGGATCTCGTACTTGGACTTCAACGCCATGTACCCGGCCGCAATGACGCTGCCCATGCCCAACGGCCCCTGCGTGGCGGTCGCCCTGCCGGAAGACAACGCAGCGAGGCTGAGCTGGCTGCACGAGACGTGCCTCTCGAGCGTGAACTGGGAGTCCGACGCCGAGGAGGTGAGCTACCTGCTCCTCGTGGACCACTTTCCCTTTTTTTGGAGCTGCACGACCACTTGGACTGGGCTCCCCCCGCGTGCATGAAGGTCGGGAAGGGCCTGTACGGGCCGCACACCGTGGACATGGCGGAGCGCCTCGGCCTCTCCCCGTCGCCCTGCGAGAAGCTCGTGCCCTTCCTCGGCATGCACTGGAGGAGGGCGTGGACGGCAAGCGGCTCAAGTTCCTGCGGGACGTGCTGGGCGCCAGGGTCTGGAGGCTGCACAGGGCCTACCGCTTCGCCTGCAGCCCCTTCATGGCGGGCTTCATGGAGCTCAAGCACAGCGAGCGGAGGCAGCTCAAGACGGCGGGGAGCGTGGTCGCCGAGAAGGTGGTGAAGCTCACCCAGAACGCCATCTTCGGCCGCTGCTGCATGAACCCCGACAAGTTCAGGAACACGAACGCCTACGTGGACCCGGCCAAGTTCGAGCGGGCCGTGGGCAAGAGCTCCGTGACGAACTTCGAGCTCCAGATCAACGACTCGGAGGGGTTCCTGGCCTTCGTGGAGACGCTCAAGACGGACCGCAGCAAGGCCTGCATGAGCGTGCCCACCCAAGTCGGCGCCCGCACGCTGCAGCTCTCCAAGCTCATGATGGAGAAGGCCTACTACCTCCACATGAGGAGGCTCTTCCCGAAGATGAGGCTGCTCTTCAGAAGGCGCTGAAGCGGAAGCTGCCGTCTAGCTTAGCGCGCTTGGACTGCCGCGGCTGCAAGTTCCGGAAGCTGGAGGACGCCTTCCCCCGGGCGCAGCTTCAGCAGGACGATTCTGAGGCGAAGCGGCGCTGTCTCAAGTGTTTGAAGAAAGTTGACATTTTGGAGTGCTCCGTCTGCGAAAGCACGAAGCAGATCTCCGAATTCAGCAGCGCGATGGCGACCATGCCGTGGGCGGCGGTTTGCGCTGATTGCGCGGCCGACGTGAGAAGGCAGCCTAAGTGGGGCCGCGCCGGCTGGTTCACTTGCCGGACTTGCGACTTGTTCTTTCCGAAGGCCGGCGCTGCGGAGCACAACGTCCTCCCCTCGTCGGCCCGCCGCTGTTTGAATTGCGCTTCGCGCGGCTCTTGGGCTAAGGGCGAGAGCGCATGCCGCAAATGCGGCGGTGTGTGGAGCGAGCCGCGCGGGCAAGGGGGCGGCAAGCGCCAAAGGCTTTGCCCAAAGTGCAGACCGAAAGCAAGTGGCGCGAAGCGCGCGTGATAAGTGATCGCGGCCGCTCGAGGCAAAAAGCTAGCTTGAGGTGGCTGGGGGGGGCGAGCGGGGAGAAGGGAGAGTGCCACGGGGAAGGTCTGAGCGATTTTTCGTGGGAGCCGCGGTCCTGACTCGACGCGCGCGGGCTCAAGGGGGCTCCAGGGACGCTCTCGCTCTCTTCCGCGCCCGAACTACTCAGGACTCGGCGCGTTCGCCTTTCCCGCCCGTCGGCGTCAGGAGCTGCGCTGCTGGGGAAGCGCCCCGGAGCTCTGGCGCAAGTCCATTAAAACTTACGGACACCGACTCCGTGATGGTGCAGATCTTCGAGCTGCAGGACCCGCTCCACGCCATGGCCGAGGCGAACCTGAACGGCGCCGCCCTCTTCGACGTGGCCGGCAAGTCCAAGGACCCCGAGAGGGACCTGAGCGCGCTCTCTGCAGCGGCGCGCGCCAAGGCCATCGAGGTGATGGGCCAGCTGGGCAAGCTCGGCGACGAGACCTTCCCCGCCAGGATCCTGGAGTACGTGGGCCTGCGCTCCAAGATGTACAGCATCCTCACGGTCCAGCCCGACGGCGCGCGCAAGGAGAAGCGCAAGATCAAGGGCGTGCCGAAGAAGGCGGTGACCAACGTCCGGCATCTCGAGTACCGGGAGGTGCTGGAGGAAGGCAGCGAGCGCAGGGCGGCCTTCGCGCAGCTGCGCAGCCGCGCGCACGAGATAGCCGTGGAGACCGTAGAGAAGAAGTCGCTCTCGCCCTTCAACGACAAGGTCTACGGCCTCGACGCTCACAACTCGCGGCCGCTGGGGCACTGGCGCAACCTGGAGCAGCTGCGGATGCTGGGCGCTTACGCTCCGCCAGGCTCTGCGCCCTTCGACCTCGTGATGGAGTTCCTCGTGGGGCCCCCGCCTCTGGGGCCCGCTCCGACACTGCCGCTGCGGCTGAGCCGCTGCTGGGCGTAGACTGTCGGAACCGGAAAAAAGAAAGATCCCGAGCTCTCGTTTTCTCGCCTTCTCGCTTTCTCGATAATGCTTATTTTGATCCGCCGCAGCTGCTCAAGATGAGCTACAAAGACCCCAAATGGTCCATAGCAACTCAAGGGGGCGTGGCAAAATTACGCCACAACCAGGCTTCAACACAGCAATGGGCATTATGCAGAACTGTTCTATGATGATGACTCAGGGGTGGTTTGAGGAGACGTTCAGGGCATTCAGGAGAGTTGAAAGCATGTGAAAAGGAAAACCCGGTTCACACCCCACTTGAAAGTGACGGTGGCAACGGATCTAGACGCTTTGTGTCTCATAGGAACCTGCTTCATAGGTTGGCAGCTGAGGGCGGGCAGTAGATTTTTCACCCAACCACAAGGATCCTGTGGACACCCCACATGGTGTTTGATGTCCGTTTGGAGACATTTGAGAGCTAGCTCGTTGTAATGTGAAAAGGACATTACATGTGGCATGTGCTTTTTGTGAATCTCTGTACCTGAGGCTGTTTTTGTGCTTGTGGAAAAGAAACGTGCACGCTTCAAGTGCAGCGTTATGTTGTTGGATTGTGTTCGAACGCGCGCTCTTGGCAAGCTCTTATGCGCCGCTTTATTCACTTAGCACTTGGTATTTTTGTTTTCATTTTGATTTCCGGTGGAGTGCATTTTTGAAAGCACATCCTGTGTTGGACAAAGGATGTAAAAGCTCGTTTCGACAATAGTCTTTGAGGCTCGCTTACAAGGGAAGCTGTGACGTCTGGAAGGGATTTGCATGGATCATTTTACACAAATGTGGATTGGTTGGCCTCAGTGGCCTCCATATGCAAGGCCTTGTGTATATCGCATTTTTGGCGTTGCCCGCACGACCCTCTGCGGAGATTCCGCATGGGTCAGTTTCTGTTTTTTTTTGCATATTGGTTGGACCAATGTAATTGTTGTTCGTGCGAACAGGTTCCATTCTCCCCTTCGCAAAATCGGGAATTTTGAGTGTAACTGTGATATGATTCCATTCTTGTGGTTAAGCGGAAGTAAGTCTTAAGTGCAGGGTTTGTCATGGGATTTCAGCAAGACAGTGGTCTTTTCCATTTTTTTGGGTCAATCAGTATTTAAATTCATTTTCAATCGAAAAAATCCTGTATAGAACAACAAAACAACAAAACAACGGGTTTCCCTGGGCTACTGTTCCACAGCTTGAGCATATAGGCTATAACGAACGGTCTCGAATTCGAGGGCGACCTCCTCTTTGGGAGGTTCTCGTCCTTGACCTTCGTCATATTCCCAATTCGGTGAGATCTCATCATGTCGCGGCAAGATGTTGCGGCCCAGTGCTTTTCATACAGCTTGCCCTTCTTTGTCGGCCTTCGCCATGAACGATTCGGGAGGGGTCCCGATAACATCCTTCTGAATTTCTTGATGCTGTCTTGGTATTTTTTGTCTGACACTGACATATATATGATTGGATCGTCGTAAGCGTAAATGAGGAGTTTGTTCATGATCCAATCTCGGCCAATGTCAATGATCGAAGGAAGGGTTAGTGAAGAGATGGCCGGGAGACGGGTGAATGAGATGATAATTTGTGAAGGATCTAACTGTCTCATCCTAAGGTCTCAATTCATGTCATTCTCTTTGGCATGGCATCCTTCTCCTTCCTATATTTTCGTCTATTATATCGCTTGGAAGTAGATGAATGATAAAAAGATACAAAAGATAAACGAGAAAGAGATATATCACCTGTCTTCTCCTTCCTTCACCTTCCCTTTGGTCTGTTCATCAGGATCTACAGGTGATAAGATAGGAAAGGAATACAATCGAGAGAGGCTTTTGACTCACCTGCCATCTTTCCCAACATCATTCATGTCACCAATTCACCATTCCCTCGTACGTCGTCCATTCCTTAGCAATCACATGGCGGCTGAGAGATGATTAGTTGGGAGGTGCAAATTTAAAGGCTACCGCCCAGTTCCGCGGATCCATTCAATTAAATAATGAATTCTTAATTCTCCGATATGTTAATCGTAAATGCCCCAATACCTATAGGAGGGGTTCCTTCCAATTACATAAGTATATTTTTAATTTTCTAATATGGCATTTATATACAATAATCCGGAATATGTCTATTCATCTTTTCGGACAAATAAATATATTTTCGATTCTCCGGTATAATGTCCACGAGCAATCCTTTTTTTTGTCAATGCCTTCAACTAGATATATATATTTATTTTATTTCTCCGATATAGTATTTATATATAAGAATCGGAAATATATCAATCCATTTTAATGCCTTCAATTAAATAAATGTATTTTTAATTCTTCGGTACAATAATCATAAATAAGAATCGGGAATACACCAATCCATTTTTTTGTGGGGAGAAACATAATTCCTTCAAATAAATAAACGAATTCTTAATTCTCCGATATAATATTCATAAGCGAAAAAAAAGAAAAATATATTAATTCATATAAAATAAATTTCCGAAAAACTTAATCATAATTATAAAAAAACATCTTATTAGCCAAATCCTTTAAAATCAAAACATAATACATCGAAAACACATAATATCTATTACTAAAATTACAAATCAAACCGATAAAATTTACTTAAATATTTAAATAATGTTCGATTATTCTAATAAAAAACAAAAAACATAAAAATCAACAAAAAAATAATTCTAAAAATAATTAACATAACATAAATCACTCCTACTATTTCCCGAAAATTCCTATAACTAAACAAATCTACAAAAAACAACCGATTTAAAAAAATAATTATAAAAATAATCACTAAGCAAAACCTTAGTATCATTGACGCGCCCGATCATCATCCCAATTTCGTAACAGCGCCGGAATATTATAAAACCCTAAAATCCAGTTCAAGAAGCGGCATCTATCCAAATGCTAGATTTACGAATATTAAGCAATTATATTCCTAAATCCAAAAAACATATTTTTATCTATAAATTTCTTCGAATTTCCGAGAAACATATATTTTAGTAAGATAAATTTTCATTATAAACATTAAATATATCATCGAGAAATTAAGAATTAAGTAAAATTGAAAAATCACTCCGATAATCCTAATGCTAAAATAATTAATCGGCCAATAGTATATAGGGACCAATTTTCCAATTACCATTTAAATAGCCAAAAAATAATCAAATATTATAATTTCATTTTATCACTGAGATTTATACCGAATAATCCTAAATGCATAGATATCTCATTTGCAGGACTTCAAAACCGATCTAAGGCAATGAAGAAAAAGATTCAATTTAATTTCATGTTCCTATCCCGACTGATCTACCAGAATAAGTTGTATCCACCCGGCCTTTCTATTCCGAGCCATAATGAGTGGTCAAAGGTCGGAAGCGATCCCCATGGCAAAATAAAATCCGTTCCCGCCGGGGCAGTGGGCGCTAGCAAGAAGCTCGGGATAGGTTACTTCTTTGTGGCGCCGGGCCTCTAGAAGGGCGACGGGGTAACCTCGATGCGACGGTCATCAAAGCGAAAGAGCGCCACGTTGAGATCAGGAACAAGGGTGTTCGTGGTCACTCGAGCCCCGGCCTCGCGGCATATGCGGGCTGCTGCGCGCTCGAGCGGGCAGCCTCGATTCCGGAGCGCGCCAGACCGGGAGCACGCTACACGTCCGACCTAGTCTTCCCCTGCGTATTCTGGCCTTGGGGCGCTGCGAGTTCTGCGTTCTTGTGTGGGCAAAACACTCGTAGGGCGATGTACGAAGATACCACTTGCAGGTTGCGCGGCACAGGTTCAGAGTTTTGCATCGCTTTGCACGGTCCAAAGAGGAAGCGTTGGCGCCCTAGAGTCTTGGAAGGCTTTGGGTTTTTGGTTTCTGCACACTTGTGCTGCAAGCAGTGCGCGACAAAGGAACGAGGACGCTGGACTTGTACAGTCTGCGCAGAGCGGCTGCTGCGTAGCTTCTTCTCGCGATTCCAAAGACGCCATCCCAAGACTCGCAATGGCACGATAACGTGCAACAACTGCCTCCAGCAGCAGATGACGACAGCCACCGCGACAAGTGCGGTGCAAAGACCTGCGCGAAGACGTGAGGCGTCCCTCCTGAACCGCTGAGGCGTGTAAGCCGTTCCTGCCGCACCGCAGCTGTGCTGCTGGCGAAGTTCACTCCGAAGCTGTTCCAATGAGAGAGGCAAATGAACGGACCGGGGGTTACCCCGGAGTTCGCTTTGACGTATGCATGGTCATACGCACATGGCGCCGTTCGGCGAGAGTGCGTCATCTCTGCTGCAAACAGTTGTGACCTAGTGTCTTCATGTGGACTTTTCCAGTAGGTGTGTTGGACAGCGTTACCCCGACTAAGTCGGGGTGGTGGCGGGAATTTAATGCCCGGGATGTCGCGCAACTGCCTATGTGAGATTGCGCCACCGCTGATGGCGGCAGTGTCCAGCTGTTTGCGGACGAGTGTGAGAGTGTTGAGAGTGTGAGCTCTATATCCTGCCAGTGAACCACACGTTCCCTCCGTCATGTGACGAACTCCACGTGAGGGGGGTGAGGAGCCATGTGTTTGTTGTGATAGCCGGTGCACCGCGTCAGTGGTCGAGTTCGGAATATCTGCTGTGAACACGGGGGGCTCCGCGTCGGCGGGGTCCTCACTAAGCAACGCTTGCGAGGCGCGCGAGAGAACTTTCAAGCCATGGGAAATTAGTGTTAACGTTGATAGCTGTGGCGCCGTGCGAAGTTCAAAGGTCGCCGGCGAACCCTCTGCGGAGATTTGTGCGTGTCGGATCGCTCTCGCTATGGTTTTCGCAAAATTTAAGTACAAAAGTAGTATGCGAAGCACGCTGCCGCAGCTCCGGCGTGAGAGTCCCAAGTTTTAAGTAGAAAAAGAGTAGGCAAAGTGCGCTCCTGCATCTCCAGCCTGAGCTTCGCAAACTTTAAGTAGAAAAGTAGTACGCGAAGTACACCCCCGCAACTCCGGCTTGCAAAAAAAGGGAGAGAAAGAGACAGAAGGAGAAAGAGAAAGGGAAGGAGAGAAAGGGAAAGAGAAAGAAAGAGAGAGAGAGAGAGAGAGAAAGAGAGAGAGAGAGAGCGAGAGAGCGAGAGAAAGAGAGAAAGAGAGAAAGAGAGAAAGAGAGAAAGAGAGAAAGAGAGAGGGAGAGAGAGAGAGAGCAAGAGAAAGAGAAGAGAAAGATAAAGATAAAGAGAAAGAGAAAGAAAGAGAAAGAAAGAAAGAAAGAAAGAAAGAAAGAAAGAAAGAGAGAGAGAGAGAGAGAGAAAGAGAGAAAGAGAAAGAGAGAAAGAGAAAGAGAAAGAGAAATAGAGAGGGAGAGAGACAGAGAGAGAGAGAGAGAGATAAAGAGAAAAAGAGAGAGAGAGAGAGACAAAGAAAAAGAGAGAGAGAGAAAGAGAAAGAGAAAGAGAGAGAAAGAGACAGAAGGAGAAAGAGAAAGGGAAGGAGAGAAAGGGAAAGAGAAAGAAAGAGAGAGAGAAAGAAAGAAGGAAATGTCAAATACCATGCTGTACTACTTGTCCTTTGTACATGCATGATGTTCACTACCCGACCGCAGGCCTTGAGTCTACAAGCTAAAGAGCGCATGCTGGGAAACTACATTTGTGTTTGTGACAACAGAAACAACACTTGCACTTGTAGTAAAGTAGCGACTAATTTTAACGTGGTAGCGGAGCTGAGATCCTAATCATAGGGGAGCTCCAGTAACAGCAGTAAGTACTACAACTGCACAGGCAACCAACATGCCCAACTACTACGACATGTCAGGAGAACCAGCAGCAGCATCAGCACAACCAACTACAGGAGCAGACAACGGGCCCACAGCAGAAGAGACAATAGGAGCCACAACTACGGGAACAACACAGGAGCAGGAAGACGTCCAAAGGCTACACAAATACAAACTGCCACCACCGTTCTTCACTGGTGACTACTCACAGTATGAAGAGTGGCTGTTCAAACTACAAGCATATCTCGGACTTATCGACCGAGACTTCGACATGGTGCTACAACTAGCACAAGCAGCTACAAGACAAATTGAAGATGCAGACATCAGAGCCCACATACGCGACCCTACACAGGCAGCAAAAGCAGTAGACCTCTCACGAGATCTACACTACATCCTCATCAACATCTGCCAAGGAGCAGCAGCTACAGTGGTTAGACAAAACCGCTACAATGCCAATGGATGTGAAACACTACGGCTTTTGCACAACAGGTTCAGCCTACCAGTAGGAACACGCAGTGTTGGCTACCTCACCAAACTACCGGAACCTACATTCAATGAAGCACAATTTGAAGAACAATTCCTACAGTGGGCATACGACATCAACCGCTACGAGAAAGACAACGGCACAGCACTACCAGATGGAGTAAAGATTGCAATACTACTCAACAAGACCAAAGGAGCACTCCAACAGCATCTCCAACTACGTGCTGGACAGATCACGAACTACAACGAGATCAGAGTTGTCATCCTGGACTACTACAAAACCATCTCTGCATTCTCAAGAGCGAGCTCAGCAGTTGGCACAAACTACAATGGTGGGACAGCACCGATGGACGTGGACAACATTTGGAGAAAAGGAAGAAACTACAAAGGCAAAGGCAAATATGGAGGCAAAGGACACTACAAAGGAAACAAAGGAAAAGGTAAGTACAGAAGCAAAGGCCACTACAAAGGATTCGACAAAGGCAGCAAAGGAAACTACAACAAAGGAGGATACAACAAGAACAAAGGAAAAGGCTACTCAGGATCCAAAGGACATGGATCAAGCAAGGGCTACAAAGGCCAAGGAAACTACAGCAAATCAAAAGGAAAAGGAAACAACAATTACACAACATGCCATCGATGTGGCAAACCAGGCCACTGGGCACAAGACTGCAGAGTGCCAGTATGGCACATAGGAGAAGGAGAAGAACTACATCCACTAGAGCAAGAACAAGCAGATCACGACAACAATGAAGAACTACCTCAGGATGTGAACGACACTTGGGACTGGTACTACGAAGGAGAAGAAGGACAACACGAGGTGAACTACATGGAGGAGAACTGGAACGACTACGAATGACAACAGCTGGGATTGGAATGACAACAGCTATGAGGACACTGCAAACTACATTGGAGGCATCAACGAGTCACACCTCACAATTGGACACATCAGACAAGCAAACTCACGACTACACAAGCACAAATCCAAATCACTACTCGGCAAGAGAACGACACACACAACATCATGGAACGACCACAGCAAGAGTTTTCAACAATTCCTACAAGAAGACAACACACAGCCATACTTCGACATAGCAGCAGCAAGACAACAACAAAGGAACAAGAAGATTGAGGACACTATCACCCACTACATCATGTACTCCAGATGGGTGTCAAAGTATTGCGTTATTGCATCATAATCCTGGCCCAACACATGTCTAGCTGCTGAAAACGCGTCATGGTGATCACGGTTTTCACGCACGTCTGATTCAAAGTCCAGCAAGGCATCCAGCATGAACCCCTGTCTGTGCCACATTTTGAGAGATCTCCTCTGAGAAGTAATGCGTAGAATTGCCTGAATCAAAGTAAGGCCCTTGAACTGCATCAAAAACACACATATTGCAGCAGTGGATCTGTTTACTCCGCCATGGCAATGAAAAAGAATATCACACTTGGCCTTGGCGGCGCCAAGCGTGTCACAGTCACTGTCAACGTCAACAACAGTGTGCAGGGCCTGGACAAGGTCATCCCAAATGTTCCGGAACTGCCGCTTCAAACTGAACCACTCATCTGAGGCCCTGCTGACACGTGGTTTGTCATATCCAGGAAACGTAAAATTCGAAATGCCATGGCGTTCGAAAAAATCCCCCCAGTTGGCCGGCTCGCTACGAAGTCTGGGCGGTCACGGTCCTCCCCATTCATAGACACCACTAGATCCAGTGGTTCCGCAAGCCTTGGCGCATGAAGAGCAGCGGCCAAGCTGCCCAAAAACACCCGGTGTTTTCCATCATAATACACAAGCGTAAGGTCACTGGGCCATGTCTCCAAGCCACCCCAATTTTCCACGTCTTCCCACCTCCTCCACAAGTACTCATCTGTTTCAGTCCAGGCATGGCGTTCTCGGGACATGCGGTTGAGCTGCCACTGGAGCACATGCAATAATTCTGGGGGCGCATCCTCCCCATCCTCGTCTGAACGCTGCCTGGGCCTTTTCCTACTGTTGCAGGACGCCGGCGAAATCAGTTCCGGATGAGCCCGCCCGGCAGTGCCAACGATGCCCGGCAGTGCCAACGAAGGAAAAAAGCAATCATGGAGCAAATCTGCCGCCACCTCTTCACTTTCAATGTCACCCAGGAATTTGGCTGCGGAACATGTTATGTCAGCAGCAATGGGCCAGGGGCCATCACTGTCCCCAATGCCAACACGGGCGCGTTGCCTGTCATGCGAATCATTCAATTCAGTATGCCTGTCATCAGTACTGGCGCCATGCCTGTCATGCGAAATGTCAGTAACACAATCAGGCTGGGACATGTAAATTTCCGACATCAATCATGCGCCGGGGCCTTCTAAAAAACCCATGCAATTTGAGCCAGTCCTGCCAAGCACCTTGAGTTCAAACTCAACAGCTGACAAAAAGAAGCATCAATGCCGCAAAGTTCACGCTAAGTTGGAAACAAGTTCAAGCAAATGTGTGCAATTTTTTTGCGGGCCCACATCCGGTAGAAGCATCAATGCCGCAAAGTTCACGCTAAGTTGGAAACAGGTTCAAGCAAATTTATGCATTTTTTGCGGGCCCGCATCCGGGAAATCTAGCACCCCTAATAGAAGACCCCCGTACCGAGTTAGGGATTCATGTTGCACGATGCGAGTGACTTCCTCACCGAGATGGCCGGCATCGCGATGTTGATTCTTCTCAATATTGCTGGCGCAGCACTCTTGGCTGCGGCCTTCCCTTTCTTCGGTCTTGGTAGGCGCCGCCTTCGGGTTCGCAGCTGGTGCAGCAAGTTCATGTTTGCGCGGGGCTTGAACTTGAAACGGTATCCTTCATTCCTGGATGGCGATGGTGACCGCGATTTGGATTTCCCTTCGCCTTTCCCTTTTCCAACGCTCTCCTCCAGCCTGCGCTTGGTGTTCGGGTTGTGGGAATAAAGACAATCCTTGCCCTTGGTACATTCTTTGTTCTCCGTGAAATGATACCAGCGTTGGATTCCTTCTTGTTCACCGGCATCTTCCCCTTTCCTTCGCCTTTGCCTTTCTTGTGCTCCTTGGCCTTGGCTTTGGGCACTACGGGGGCAGAAGGTTCCGCTTTCTAAGCCGACTTGGGATTCTTTGGAGGTTTGGCAGGCGCGGCAGGCTTATCGTTCCTTTTGAGTGATTTCTCCTTGTTGTCGTAGACCTGCTCTTCGCGATCCATTCTCAATGGATGATCAGCAAGGCTAAGCAAGTATCTGTAGTTCTTCTGAGGATGCGACTCAGGCATTCTCGTATATAGTTGAAGTCCATATTCCATCTTCTTGCTTCCTTTGATCTTCTTGTAAAGAATATCACGCAGTGTGATCTCCTTCGGTCTATCGTCGGCAAGCATTTGATGAAGGATGTCATACCATTTAGTCCTGAATACTGCCAGGTTCTTGTCACCGGGATATTGCAATCCAGTGAGGTGCTCGATCGTGAATACCAAATCAGATCTGTCACTAGATCGGAATGATTGCAATATCATAGCAATGATCTCACGACCTTTGATGAGCTTCCCCTGTCTCTGGCGAAATTCTGCCTGACGTGCAACATCCAGTGAAACGTCCTTTGCATCATCTGGACTATGCCTCAGCATTCCCTGTAATGCCATGGATAGCCTGATGCGAAACGTTCTCCTTCCGAATTGGACGGTCTATCGAGGTCCGGATTGATCCCGAATGCGACATTTACCCATGAATGCCACGCATCAACTTCTGGGTCCGCCGACGAACTGCATATGTTCATGGTCAGGGTCATCTTCCAGCTCTCGAGTTGAGTAACCTTGGGCCAAGGTGGCACAGTAACCTCCTCTGCCTCTTTCCTCGGTATCCTTGTTCTTTCGGCCCTTGCTCGGTCATCACGACTCCGATCCCTTGCTGCTCTTCTACGACGACGCGGATCATCCTCTTCATCTTCTTCGCTCTCTTCGTCATCATCGTCGTCATCATCAGGTGGGTCATCTGGAGGATCTCCACCTCCGGCTGTAAGACGTAGTACGTTGTCCCTTCTGTCTCCACCACCCGCGTTGTAGTCGAGTCGAAGCCCACATAGTTGTGCGGCGGCGTACGATGAAATCGCGTTCGTAGGGGCAGAGCCGACCGCGCTGTGCAGCAAATCCAGGTGCGCCTCTGTCAAAGGATGCTTGAAATGAGAAAACAATATTGATCCCGGACCAACACATGATCAATTCTACTCCCCTCCACCGGCGCTAGCCCAGGTGGAGTGAGGCTAACTGCCTACATTTAGACTTGGTGATATTACCAACATCCTAGCATCTTCGCCCCTCAGTAGATCTTGCCCTCGTCCCCTGGATTTCTTCCTGTTTCCCAGACAATTGCTCTTTGCTTCTCTGCTTGGCGATGTAATCTTTGTCGAAGCTGTAGCACCACTCTTCAGCCCATCGTTTTCCGCGTCGAGTTGATGGACGTACCCCTTCTCGACACGAAGTTCTCTCTCTCTTTGTCTTTGACTTGCCTCATCAATGCTTCTTTTGCGCTCTTCAGCCTTTCCCCTCGACCCAATCTCGATATGTCAACGCTTCTTTCCGGATATGTTCGACATATGTGTCCTTCATCTTGAGCTCGCTCTTGAGGTGATCCTGTCCCTTGCTCAGGAATGGTGCCTCGACGGCAGCTCTGGCAATACCTGCCTCCTGTTGTGCATAGACAAGTGCCTCGTTCGCCCTTCTCGCAAGCAACTCTGAAGATTCGCTAGGATCAAGATCTGGAGGACGTTGTGTGTTGATTTCATCCAAACGTCTGCGCAGTGAGGTCGCAATCTTTCCCTCGCACATGTTGTCGCGCCTCGCCTTGACCTCGATGTTCTGCATTGTATGTTCCAGTTGGGATCGATGTTCTGCATTGTGTATTCCAGTTGGGATACCTGTCACTGTGTAGAAGTCTTTTGATCGACCACCTCTGCGTGTGTCAGCGATGACCTTGATGCAGATCCTTCCTGACATAATGCTCCTTGAAGGTTCCTCACAGAATATGACAACTCCTCAACCTCTCTCTCTCGTACTTCCCAATCGTCTGTCTCGTAATTTCGTCCTTTTCGCTATACTGTTCAACAAGATGCGCCGCTTGATTCTCAGAAAGCTGCTTCTTTCTGTCCTGCTCCCCGACATAGGCTTTCGCCATGTCCATTTCTTGATGGTGCTTCTGTAAGAACATGTTTCACTTGAAGATTCGCAAGATCTCGCGCTCTTTCAAGTTCATGAATGCGTATCGTGCTACCATAGTCGTCGCTCTGCATCTCCTCGAACTTCGCTTTGACCGTGTGGATGGTCTTTGAAGCCAGCTCTAGCTCTCGCATCATACGCTCGCCGTCACCTTCAATTGCCTTTGGCTTGGTAGTGATAGGCGGCGACTTCGACCTGTCTTTCAACACCGTTCCTCGCACACTCTTCTTGCTTGTGCTCGCAGTAGATGGTGATCTCGATGGTTTCTTCTTCCCACGGTTGCTTTCCCAAATCTCAGGACCTTCATGATTGCGTGATGCAACCCGTCGATCCAGACTATGCAACGAGTTCCTCGCACTCGCATGCTCATCAGGAGTTCCCGCAATAGCCGGAATAGCCATGTGAATGTTGTAACTCCCTGATGAGTCGTGAGCAGATGTGGCTGCGCTTGTGTCCTCTAAAATATCCATCGTGCCGATTTCTTGGCGACATAGTCGATGAATATTCCACCACGATCTTTGATATTGAAGAGCCGCGTACGGCTGAAAACAACCTGTCGGGACGTGGAGAATGTAGAACACTTGATTGTGGTACCTGTATGCGATCACCAGAACGCACCTCTCCGGCACCGTGAAAGGGTAGAACTAACACTGTTGATTGTAATACCAACCAACGCAAGCCCAAAGGGTTGTAGGGTGTTTGTAGGCCTGTAGGCCAGTAAAGGTCTTTTGCCCGTTGCCCAGCAAGGACCGTGTAGTGGCTTCGGAGGTCGCACTTTCCTCGCTCTAACTCGCGTGTGCTGTTTGGAGTCTTGGGCCAAAGCGTCACACGTTTGAGAACAAACAAAGGGAACGTCATCAGAACTTTGGCACGGGGCCGAAGAATTCACACAGAGCGAGTGAGTGAGTGAGTGAGTGAGTGAGTGAGTGAGTGAGTGAGTGAGTGAGTGAGTGAGTGAGTGAGTGAGTGAGTGGGTGGGTGGGTGGGTGGGTGGGTGGGTGGGTGGGTGGGTGGGTGGGTGAGTGAGTGAGTGAGAGGCGGGAGGCGGGAGGCGGAACGCGGGACGGAGCGCAGGCGGGTGCGGAGAGGTAAAAATAAGAACCCCGCACAATGATGTGGTGAAAAAAACGAAATCAGACAAGTAGAAGGTTAAAAAAAGCGCTGCGCCTGCCGCGAAATCCGTCGGCCACAGCGCGCGCTCGACAACATCCAACCCCTCTAGACAGTGAGTGAGTGAAGTGAAGTGAAGTGAAGTGAAGTGAAGTGAAGTGAAGTGAAGTGAAGTGAAGTGAAGTGAAGTGAGGTGAAGTGAGTGAGTACAAGCTTGCGCACCCTGAGGAGGTGTAGACCCAAGGGGTTAGTTAGGGTCTGCAATCTTGTTTGTTTGTTTGTTTGTTTGTTTTTGTTTTCTTGATGCGTTGACATGTGTTGTGTTTGGCTTTGGTCTTTTTATCTGTTATTACTACCTGCAAAAAACACAGCCCCCGTGGCGCCCCCTTCTGGAAACATTGGGGGGGGGGGGTGAGTCCCAAACCGGGGGTGCTCGATCCCAAAGGAGGGAGCGCAAATTGCGGTTACGGTCTCGTCGCGGTCCCTGGATCTATTTCAAGAGGATCCAGCGATGTCCCAATAATGGATGTAGAGACTGTTGGATGTCCCTGTTGTAGGAATACTGTAAGAGCGTGCCGCAAGGATTCCTTTTGTCCTGTATGTGTGTGGTGCAAAGAAGAAAGGCCTTGAGCCAATATGGTTGTGTGAAGATCAATGCAACGCAAAAAGCAACACAAAACAAACACAAATTTCTTTTGATCTTCCACACCGAACTGAGTGTGTGTGTGTGCGCGCATGCATATATACTGGCTTGGCCTTTTGCGCCGTAGCCCTTTTAAATAGATGGATGTCGAGCTCCATGCTGAAAATAAACTCTTCATGAGTCAGCCCTTGTGTGACTCGGAGGACTGGTTTGTTCGGGCAATGCAAACGGTTTGTACACAATGGCAGGTACCTATTTGTACCAAAAGATGTGGAACTATTGGCGCTCTCGCTGGATAGTCTTGTTGATGGTGATCGAAGGCCAACAGGCGAATATCGTTTCGCCGTTTTCGGGTGTATTAGGAGGCGCGTTCTAACCTGAGGAGGTTGAGCGCATGCCTGAGGAGTCTCACACTGCACCTCAGCATCGCCCCTTGTACTTAGGCTGCTCTCAGATGCCGTGCCGGAATAGCTGATCTTGGTTTCTCCATCCGTAGTAGTCGTTGACCTTGTTGTTGCGCTTCTTCTGCTCCCATTGGCGCCAAGAGCTCTTCTTGTGGAAGTATTGCTTCTGCTTCTGGATGTTTCTCTGCTTGGCTTCCGATCGACTGCGGATGTATACGATGAGCGGGATGCGCGAGTCGGAATCGCATAGCATCTCACTCGTGAGGCGCTTGAATCTCTCCGCTGAGGAAACCTGATAGTCGGCGATGGTGAGGAGATTGTCGAGCTCGAAATCGGTTTGTTGCTGTTGTGTCATCGAGTCGGTTTCTTCTTGTCGGAATGTCTGTTGGTCTTCTGTCTTGCCCCAGCCGAAAACGAAAGTAACCATGCAGTTTGGCAATGTTCGGTCCCATGCGGAACCACCCTTCGTAAACAAAACATGCCTGATGATGGATTGCGTGTTGGCGGAGGTATCCATGGTGCAATCACGACGGTCGTTGGATGGCCATGCTTGTGTGTCATTCCACACCCGCTGAAATTTCTTGATGATGTGGTGGAGAAGACCATGGTCCGGACGATAGACCAGTTGCAATTTGCTAAAACTGTTCACGGATTTGTCTCCATCACCGGTGATTGCATCGCATTCGTGTTCGGTGACGAGCGGCATGATGTTGTCCTGAAAGCCCTCTCTCGCAGATCCGTAGCTGAGGTTTGGGTTGGTGTGGAAAACTCCAATCGTTGCGAATGGAAGTCCTGCTCGAGTCACGTGACGCTCGTCATAGTCTTGGTTGGGACACTCGGCTGTCTTGGGGATCTCGCCCTTGAAGTCATTCTTCTTCTCGATGAGGATGGTGATGACCTCCTTGTTCTTCCCGTATCCTTTGACGGATGTGCGGGGTGGCAAATGCTTATTCAGGCGATCCCGGCGATATTCCTTCATGAACATGTCGTCTCCGGTGGATGCCAAGCAATCGGTGGTCGGAATGTTGTATTCAGGATCGCGCTTGTCACCTGTGGTGCCAAAGAAGCATCAGAAAATTCCGAATGTTGTTCCCCAGTACTTGGATCTGTCGGAGATGTAACGTGCCAAGAGTTCAACGCTGGCGTCATGATTGCCGCGAACAAAGCAAGCGATGGGCCGAGCACTCCAGTACTTCAAGACAATGCCCTTGTGTCCGTTGCGAATGAACATCTGGATGAGTTCCTTCGACTTGATGGAATCATTGAAGAACGCATCTGCTTCATTGAGGCACAGGATGCGCGCACTGTTGCATAGGAGCATCTTCGTCAGAGGTTGGTCGCGGATTGGCATGTCTGGCATTTCCTTGTCGTCCAATTTTGGATTCTTGACTAAGGAGCCGTGGTTCATCGTAAGCATGTTGAGCGTCGTGGATGATGTGTACTCGGTCTCCTAGCTGCGCTCGATGACGGGTTTGTTGGTCGACTGCGTCAAGGATCCCAGGATGTCGGTGTGTGTCTTGATTTTCCGGGGATCGTCGTCCTTGGTGAGCCACTTGATTCCGACTGGGAGTTTGATCGGATATCCAGACTCTGGCTGTTTTGCTCTGAACTGAATTCTCCAACGGTTGGATATTCACCCGCTTCTTCGTAGTAGAACTCCTCCTCATCATAGTTGATGGATGGATTGATGTGTGCAAGGGAATCAATCTCGCATGCGTTGAGATCAGAGCGCAGGGAATTGGGATTCTGCTTGTACGTCTCCAAGAGTTCCTGAAATTCCTCCTTGGTTTTGAGGAATTCTTTCTTGGCCTCTCGCTCGTCCATGTCTCGGTGAAGATTTTCGGCTTTGAAGTCGGTAATGAATTCTTGGAGGTTCTGGTCGTTCTGGAAGTCCACGTGGATCTTGAGCTTGACGGATCTTTCTTGGTCGGGGGTCATGGATTCGTTGCCATGATAGCGCTGCCCAGAATCCGTGGAACGTCTCCTCTTCTTGGTTTCCGTGGGCTTCTCCTTCTCGGCCGGTTTCTTGGTGACATGGTCAAAGAAACGCTGAGCGAACCCGTCGATCTTGAAGATGTATTGTTCCACGTCTTCCGGCTTGAGATGTTTCTTCAGGAACCAGCAATTTTGGTGAGTGCGTACTCCATTGGCAGAGTGTGCTGCAAGGATGCTCTGCGGATTGATGCGCTTGTCGGTCAATGCCGTCCGTTCCCCACTGACCTTGATGAACGGATTGACCTTGCGTTCCGATCCAATGGATTCAGGCGCTGGCCGACGAAGTCTGGACTTTGGCTGAGGAGCCCCTGGATGATCTTCGTCCTTGCTATGATCCCGGCTCTTGCTGCTGCTTCTGGATGGAAGGCGGCCCGAATCTTGTTCTTCCCATTGCTGATAGTCTTGTTGATCTTGGTAGACAGGGCGTCCCAGGGTCTCGATGTCGACATGTCGTGTGTGTGTGTCCACCAAGGCATCGGACGCACAGCTCCATGTCCTTGTCATTTGCATATTGGTGTCCGTTTGGGCGGCGTGCTCTGGATGCAGATGGGCCTGGAATGCTGTCAATTCAATCCATCGGTGTTGTGGAACGATCTGATTCTGTTGTCGTCTTTCCTCGTGTGTGCCATCGACGGATGGAAACACAAACGCAATCTCAAATCTCGACTTGTCATGCCTTGGGTGGTCAATGGCATCGCAGGATCCGTCTTCATTGACTAGCGCTTCCTTCTTTCCATCATGTCGTCCTCTCCTGGGATGTCGAAGTGCAGCTGAGAAAAGTCTGCTCAATCTCTCGATTCTCCATAGGGTCAGGTGGACGATTGGCTTGGCCTTGTGTTCCTCAATGCCGAAATGCTTGCAAAGGGGCTTTGCATTGGTGATGGACTTTTCCATGTCGATCTTCTGGTTGTGGCATACCATCGGAAAAATGTCGATTCCGTATTCCTCTTGGTTGTTGTCGATGGAGCAGCACATGCTGTAGATCCTCTTGATGTAGGTCATGTAGGATTCGTCTCGCTGTGTTGCATCGTATCCCCGGATGGTAGGACACCAGAAGTTCTTGAACTTCACCTTCAGCCAGTAGGGCTTCGCCCCGGGTTCGCGCAGACGCTCAGGAACATAAACGAAATCTGGATCTGCCTTGAGGATGTCCTTGCGCTCGATGTAGTACTCCTTCACGAAGTCGAGGGGTTTCATGTTCCAGAATTGGTCTGGATGATCGGGTTCCGGAAGGAGATAGACGCCGTGTCGTTGAAGCCATTTCGTCTGATCACTGGATGAGGAATGAGGCCTTGCAATTCTGCGTGGCAGAGGTGGCCGGACGTCACCCTGTCTGTCTCTTCCTCAACCACATGCTTCGGAATGAGCTTCGCCTTAGCGGTCAGCTTCAGAGGCTGCACAGGCTTCTGGATCAACTTCGGGGACTCCTTCGGCTTCAGGTGGATGCGATGCGGTGGACTTATCATCATTAAGCTCCTCCATGTGGAAGTCGCTGATCTCTTCTTCTTGTACTTTGGGAGAACTTCGGAATGTCGTCTCTTCGGCAAAGCATTTTCACTGCGCGTGTCATTGCATTGAAGAGTGGCATGTCGGAAATCCAACGGTTCGTGCAAGGTCGCAAAGATCAGTATGTTCGAGAACTCAAACTGGCTGCGGACGCAGACACATGTTTCTTGAGTTTCATGCGTGGGCAACGCAAAATGGTCAGCGCAGGGTTTTGGACAATTGAATGCTGGAAAATAAAATGCATGCAGCAAATTCGGAAGGCATGATACACTCATGCCCATGTTCCCCAACAAGCAAACATAGATTCTGCTATCCCGACTCCTGCGAACGCAACGATGTCGGGTCCGTGTGCTGTGTTGCGCGCGAGCCATTCAACTGGGAATGCCTCGTTCTGTAACATAGCACGAAATGGTGGATGCGCGTCAACATTCAGGAGGTTGCAGGTCAGGACTGCTTTGATCAGCTCATCTGCTTTGGCTGAATGTTTGGTCACAGAATCTGCAAGGCAACCTTCACTTGATGGGTTGTCGAGCCAGTTGTGACAAGGTTGCCGTTTCACCTGTAATGTCTGACCAGAGACCGCGAAGAAAAAGGGATGAACCGTAACAACGCATCAGTCCGTGCAATTCAGCAAAAGTAGTGGACATCGTTGTAGCGGTGATCTTATGCGTCTCATAATCGATCAGAGAGCCTCTCGAGTTCGATGAACCCTTACGAAGGTCTCGTTCTTCAGCAAGAAAGATAACATGCGCGTGTTGGGATGACTTGTCTTCATTGTTGCGATAGGATGCATCAGGGTAATCGACAATGCGTGTCTTAGTCTTGCCATGAAGTGGCCAGAATCTCACGCTAAGCGGGATGCGTTTGATGGTTCTGACAGTTTTGTTTATGGTGCGAACGTCCGCAATGGTTGGAGATGCTACTCTGGATGCGCATCGTGAGAATTGGTAACTAGTGGAATTGTGTCCGCGACTGTAACCAATTGATCTGACCTAGGACGCTTCTGTATGCAGTATGCATCTGAGGTGTGAGTGGAGTGTCATCTTTCAAGTTCTTGTCAAAGGTGATCTCCTGAAGTTCGTCAATGGCAACATTCTGATGGACATTGATGTACCAACCGTGCTTGTCGTCATGCTTCCACTGGATGCGTTGTCAAACGAAAAGGCAATCATTCTTGCATTTGGAACCAACTTGAAAATCTTTACGAGGTTGTCCCATGATTTCCTTCCCAAACACATCGTCACCGGTCATAGGAAGATCATCTACATGAAGAGAAAGTGCTCCATAAACTTGTCGATTCTGGGCATTGTTTCCGGAAACTGGATCCGTAAGATAAGCAACTGCACCTTCTAAATCGAATACATTGGATGACTTCTTTTCACTGATCGGTGTGGATTTGGAAAGATGCTTACCGTAGTAAACATATGTACATCTGTCTGCCCTGGTGGGCACTAGACCGTATGAACGGAGTGCCGAATCGAGGATGTTCCACCATCTGCGTGGTGCATCGTTCAGCCCATAAGCAGGCTTCTTCATGCGTGCTTCAATGTATGGTGGATATCCCATGTCAGGAGGGGTCTGACAAATGATGTCACGATTCTGATCGTATGCCTCTTCTTGGAGGAAGGCAGTCTTCAAATCCATATGAAAGATGTTCCAGCCTTTGTTTGCGGCTGCTTGGATTGCTAGGCGGAAGCCACTCCTCGATGCAGCAGGACTGTCTGTCCGCTGTTCGTCCTTGTGCTTGTCTTGGAATCCTCTGAGGACTCGGCGAGCCTTGGTCTTCAGGAAATTACCGTCTGCGTGGTTCTTGTCGGTGTGTCTCTGATGAGGGAATCCGCGCCGAGAGGTCGGTTTGAAGGTTCCCAGTCTTCTGCTTCTTTGCTGGACTGCTCTGCAATGGTGGGGTCGTTTTCTCTTCTTGCTCAAGATGCGGCAGTTCAAGCTCTTCGTCATTGTCTTCGTTCTCGGGATTGTTCAAAGTTGCTGGTGGCGATGGCACCACGACAGTCGGAAGAATCGGTTGGGATGGCTGCGGCTGAGACGGCAAAGAGACATCACCCCCCAGTCGATCGAGTCCACTTGAGGACGAAATTGATTGTTTTTGCTTGCCCACGACCTCTGCGTGGCTTGCCCACGACCCCCGCGTGGCTTGTCGTGAGGCGGCAAAGGTGGATCTATAGTACTGTCGAGGTCTTGGATGTGGCGTGGGATGGTCTGGTTGATCTGGTGGCTGCTGATCATCAGGTTGCTGAGGTTCATCCGGTGGATCCGTTGGATCTGCCACAATGGGCATCGGCTTGATGGCCGGTGCATCTAAGAAAGGGCTGGGAACGGATGAATACATAACTGCGTGCCACGTTCTTGGATCAAATGCTCCCAAGTGCATTTGGACGCAGGCATGAACCAAATTATTTTCAGCTGATCTGGTTGCCAAAAGGCAACGCGTGCGTCGTCCGGAGGTGATGTGATCGGCATATTGACACCGGCTGCGTGGACATATGCAGTGCATTGATCGTATTGAGTGGATGGGACACACAGTTGTCTCAACTTTTTGCAATGTTTTGACATCGCCAGTCGTTTGGATCTTGTCGGAAAAGATCAATCTCAGTACCTGGTGGGCACTGTTTCATCGTCTTCTGAAGCTTTTGGACGAGCGGATCTTGGATGACCAATTCTTGCTGAATGGGAGGCCTTGGATCTTAACAGCGTTGCTGCTGCTAGTCATGTTGAACTCCTTGTCGGTGGCATCCATCTTCTTACGGAGGAGATCAACGGGCGAGGTGGGAGTTGGACACTGGGAGTTGGAAACCAGGCACGCGAGTGTTGGAAACTGCCCTGACGAGAGTTGGAAGCCGCTCTGACGAGAGTTGGAACCCGATCACGCGCGAGTTGTAAACTATCACTCTGGAGAGCGCTAGCGCCACGTGGGGGGCACTACGGAAGCAGTACGAGGAGTACTATGGAGCAGTATGGGGGAGCACGAGCGCTACGGGGAGCAATAGAACAGCATGGGCGCCACGGCGCGGCAGGAGGGCACTACAAGCACGACGGCACCACGGCGCCACGGCGCCGTACGCCCGCACCACGGGACCACACCACGGGCACCACGGGCAGCAAGTGGGTGCTGCCCCATAGCTTAATCTAGTCCTTCTGCGCCGCCCGCATCATCATTTACATTTTTTCACCACCCTGCTTAAATCATAAATTTTGCAAGTGCTCAGCACGTTGTGCTTCGCGCTTCGTGCGCTTATCACTTTTACAATGTCTGGACCAATTACATTTCTTAACAATACAATTCCACGGATCACACACGGTTTCAAGTTTACAGTATGTTTTGTTGTATTCAGTTTTCCATTCAGCAATCTCTTCTCTATTTTCAGAATAATATGTTTGCCAACTTTCCCTTGCTTTGTCAAGGTTTCTTTCTCGCCATCTTCGATTATTTTCTAAACATGGGTTGCATGTTTTGTTATTGCCAGAAAACTGGTAAGGCAACTTCATACTAACACATTTGGAACATCGGACTTTCTCCACATGCTCATCATCGTCATTCACTTTTGGTGTCTTTTTCTCTCGTTGCCTTTTCCTTTTCTCACGGCATTTATCACATCACTTTTTAATTTCCTTAAAGTAATCCACATGTTTTGTTTTCTGACAATCTGAGCAATACTGATTAGACATAATACCTATATTAATATACATTTTTCTTTAAACCATTTTGTCATTCAGTAGCCTAGCGGTCAGACCCTCTCACGAAAAGAAACCCAACAAACAAACAACAAAGAAACAAACAAGGAAACGAACAATTACAAAAGCACTGGATAATTCTAATAATAAGATTAACCATTAGAACTATCAAACTAATTCGAATTTTCCTTCTTCGTTTTCAATCAATTTGTAACACTCAATAGTTTCATGTTTTGGTTGTTTGATTTTATTGTTATTCATCATTTCGCAGTATTTCTGTCTCTTATCGTCGTAGCTGCCTGTCGGACCTATCTGTTTCTTTTCAAAGATTTTATCCATCTTCTCCTTATCGTCTTCGTTATTGCTTTTTGGTTGATTTAATTTATCATCAACAGTCTTAACAAGTTCAGACAATGCTTTAACATTCTTACTAATAATTATAATCCTTTTCATAAAATCATTAACGGTAAAACTTTCATTTTCTGACATTTCTATATATACACCTTTATATATTTAATTATTTAACTATTGATTTATGCGTTTAAAGTGGTGTTAAATTTATTCTTTATATGTTATTGTTTCATCATTTCACGTATGGTTTCCTGTGTTTCGTTCTGTCCGTATTAGTCAAACAGCAGTTATTGAGTTTCCTTGTCCGATGTGTAAAAGGATGTTAGAACTTAAAATGAGTCAGAAACACAAAAGAAGGGAAATTGTAAATCTTCTTGTGCGCCTATCGGTTTTAAGGTAAGTAACACTGATAAAAAATTGAATATTGAAAAAACTCAAGACGGCGATATAAACTTAGAAACAGACGCACATAATATTGCTATACGCTTTGGTCGCGGGTTACTCCATCAGAAACTTCTTCACTGCCTTCATCTTCTGAATCCTCGGGCGGCTCCGACTTGACCGTTGAGATGGTCGGAACCGAAGGCGATGGAGGTGAAGCTGGCGCCTGTTGCGCTGATTGCTTAGAGTCAGACGCCGCGCCTTGGGCTGCGGCTAGTGACGATGGTGCTGCACCAGTTGTTGGGTGAAGGATCTCGTCAACAGCCGGCTGAATATCCTGGTGATATAAAGTTGCGTCGAAACCCACAAGCAACTCCCACCTGTCGAAACTGCCCGCCTCCTCTCGCCACCTGGTAAAAATTGCAACATCAGGTTGAGGATCTCGAGGTGGCCGCGCGTCCGGCAAATCGATGTCCAATCTGTCCCGGGCTGCAAGTCGCACCTCTGTGAATAACCGCCACCGCTCCGCGGCGTGGTTGGTCCTGCCCGACCTGCGGCCCCTAGGAGTTAGTGTCCAGTAGGGACCGCGGTCTTTGGGTGGCATGCACTACGCCGGGCCGCGCCAAAGATGGGCAAGGGGGTTCCTATTTGTGAAAATGCAGCATGGTGCATCATGAGATGTGCTCCCCGCTGCCACTGGCTGTACACTAGGGGCCCCTTGACCGCCATCGAAGGCTAAGGAGAAAACCAATGGAGGTGCTTTGCGCCTACGGTTCTTCATGGTAGCGGAGCGGGACACGATCCTGCTGATTGAGCCCATCACGCAGTTTGCACTGCTCAGGACCGCGAAAGCGGTAGGCTGCTGGTCACAGCAGTATGGAAGCCCGGGACCCTTTCAGGGAGCTGAGCTTTGATGGCCGACCCTCCGGCTATCGGGACTTCAGGCGGAAGGTCATTCTTGGAGTGGCCGGCTTGGAGGACAAGATCCAGCATCTGGCTGGACCTAGGCTTCTGCAGCGTCTGCATGGAGAAGCCTGGCGGGCAACGGAGCACCTCACGGTGTCAACGTTGCGGAGCACAGAAGGTTGGCTTCGAGTGCTGAAGGCCCTGGACGAGCACTACAAGTATCTGCCAGAGACGGAATTACACGAGGCGATAGATGAGTTCATGTTCCTCCTCAAGAAGCGCAACAACGAAGGCGCTACAGCGTTCGCCTCGAGGTTCAAGACCCAGCTCAGCAGAGTACAATCGCTCATAGCCCAGGAGCGGGAGACCTCTAGGCGGAAGAGGCGAAAGAAGGTCGACGAGGAGGCCAACCCCCTCGACGACTCCAGCGTGGAGGAATCTGGAGAGGATGGATCCCGAAGTGAAACTCCTGATGCAGCTGCTGCCGCAGACACTGCATCGGTTCCTTCGGCGAGCCCTGGAGAACGAGAAGGTTCTGTGCGAAGCGGGAGCCACCGTAGTCATCGTGCTGATGGAGCCGGTACTGCTGCCGGATCCACACGGAGCTCAGGTCGTGGTGTTCGACGACCTCGAGAAGAAGATGAGGTGGACCCCAAGGAGGCGAAGGACGATACGCGAATGCAGCGACTGTTGGGGACGTTGGAGAGATCTACTATGCGCCCCAGGCCAGTGTTCCCGCAATCAGTGCTTGGGCACCTGTTCATGCGGAAGTTTGGCCTCAGTCGGGAGCAGCGCGCTCAGGTCATCCGGGCTACGGGAGGTTCCTCCAGGTTTCAGGATGTGGAGCGCATTATGCGCGCGTCAGACATGGAAGATCGCCGCCCGGAGCAACGTCCACAGCTGCCCCACAAGGGCAAGCGGGAGGTCTACGCGATGGAGTACGGCGACGACTCTAGCGAACTCATCGAGCCCGACTTCGAGGACTCCGACGAAGAGGTCAATGCGGTCTACCAGGATGAGTACGACCCCGAGGAGGACCCCGAGGAGCAAGAAGAGCTGGCCGAGATCTACGCAGTCCAGCAGAAGGCGAAGAAGGAGTTCAAGAAGAGCTACAGGACCTACAAGGAGTCGAAGAAGAAGGTCCGCGAGATCAAGCGAGCTAGGCAGCCCTACTTGCCGGTGGTCGCACTTCAGGAGAGCGATCCCAGCGGTCCGTCACATGGGTCCGCCAAGCCAGTCTTCAAGTACGACAAGAAACCGGCAAAAGGCGCAGGAAAGAAAGGCGCTGACCGGAAGCCTGTCCGGAAGGAAGAGGCCCACCTCGCCGGCGAGTCCTTCATCACCGAGTTCAACTACATGGTGAATACCGACGAGATGGAGGTGCTGCTCAACTCGATCCCGATCGGCCGTGCCATCATCGACACGGGATGCACTTCCAGTGTGGTTGGAGAGGACACCGTCGAGGCCCTGACCAAGCACTTCATCAGTCAGCAAGTGCCAGCTCCACAGGAGGTCAGTCTGCCTCCAGTCGAGCTGAAGGGATTCAACGGCCACACGGAGAGAGCCACAAAAGGCCTCAAGTGGCTGGTGAGGCTTGGGTCATTGTGGGGCTACATCACCACCTACGTGATCCCAGGTAAAACCCCGTTCCTGCTGTCTCGTAAAGTGTTGCAGGGCATGGAGGCCACCTTGGACATGGGCAACCTCACCATCACCAGCAAGAAGCATGGGATGATCCGGGTGCCACTTCAACAAGCAGCCAACGGGCATTTGATGATGCCGCTCTTGGATGAAGGCTTGGATCAGAGTTGGCAGCCAGGACGTGATCCTCGCCAGAACCATCGTGAAGGCGAGACTCTGGTCATGGACGATAGCAACTACGAGCCCTACGTGGAGCCGTCGGACGAGAAGATTGTGGAGCCCGAGGAGCAAGCTCAAACCCATCGGGACTCCTGGACAACATCAGAAAGTAAGAGAAGCACCCCTGGATCGGCTCGGAGAGGATTCACTGCCTTCAAGCAACGTGAACCTACGGCCGAAGAGGTGCAGGCAGGACGGGCCAAAGTCAAACCTGCCACCAAGTGTGATCAGAAACGTGCCTTCCAAGCCTTGGTAAAATCCACCAAAAATGGGATCATCCTTGTTGAAGATCATCGGGATGAGCTAGGCGTCCTTGTCGGCCAAGAAGTTGCAAAGCATGTGTCGCATGCCTTCACTGCATACAAGCCCCGCAAAGAGCGAGTGCCCAATTTGTGTGCCACCACAGACGTGCAGTGTTGCATCTTGAGCCTTGACAAACATGGTACCCTAAGCCCCATCTTGTGGACACACCGTACCGCAGGCATGGCGAGACGAGAGGTTCAGCCTGTAGATCTGGCCTTGTTTTTGATCCGCCCGGTAGCCAGCTATAAAGAGCCCGCACTGCCAAGTGAACAACACACAGCAGAAACCTGTTTCTGTTGCCCTTCTGAGGAATTCCCTGAAAGCCTGATGTGCGATAACGAAACGCCAGAAGCAACTACTGCTATTGAAGCCCTATATGAAGAAGTAGATTGGGCACAACTAGACTTTCAGAACCTCAGAAATTCAACTAAGCAGTTGCTGCTTGAAGAAGTGAACATGGTTAAGGCCCTTCCGATAAACTTGAAGGTTTCAAGAGCTGTGAAACACCCCCAGGAAACAATCTCTGAGCTTGCCCAGTGGCTAGGACCCCAAGCGCCAGCCTTAAGCCAGGAGGTGGGAATGATAGAAGTGTTCACAGGGAAGGCGCCGTTAGCTAAGTTGTATCATGACAGATCCGGCTGTAATTCAATCAAACTTGGTTTGAAATACGGGCAAGACTTTACTAAAGCCAAGGACAGAAGATTGCTACTTGCCTTGATTTCGTGTGTGGAACCCAAGCATGTGTGGTTCTCATGGCCGTGCAAATGCTGGGGACCGTGGTCTCGATTCAACATGGCACGAAATCAAGACACATGCAAAGCCATCCAACAGGAACGTGATGTTGCACGCCAATATTTGCAAGCCGTTTCAGATGCTTGGAGATTGCAAGTGAGCCTGGGAGGTCATTCGCATGGTGAGAACCCTCTCACTTCGGATGCATGGCAAGAGTTGCATTTAGGACCTGTGTATGAGGTGAGAATAGATCAGTGCAGTTTAGGCTTAAAATGTCCAAAAAGTCAAAAACCTGTGCTTAAGCCTACTCGCATTGTCACCTCGTGCCGGGGACTAGCCGAGTCCTTAGAGAAGCGCCGTTGCCCAGGATGCATTTCGCATGCGCACTTGGAAGGTAAGTTTAAGGGAACCAATCTCACCGCGCTTGCAGAGACTTATCCATACAAGTTCTGTAAAGTGGTAACGGAAGCCTTGCTACGTGCCTGTGATGAGCAGCCTGTGCGTGCTATGGATGTGCTGGCAGCCGAAGTCGAAAGCGATAGCGAGCCAGCCGACGACGAAGCCGATTCAAGCCAAGAGGGCGACCCCGATCAGCCCGACCAGCCCGATCAACCCGAAGCAGAAATCCGTGTGCCTAGCAGAGATAAAGCCTTAGTGAGCAAATTGCATGTGAATACTGGGCATTCCAGTGTAGAACAGATGCTACGCTTGGCACACCGATGCAAAGCAAGTGATTCGATCGTGCAGGCAATTCGTGATTTCAAGTGCTCAGTGTGCGAAGAACTCAAAGTGCCACCCAGCCGACGCACAGCCACCATCTCCCATACCGATGTCCCTAACGAAATAGTAGGCCTAGATATGGTACAGGTTGAACTCAAAAGGGAAAACTCATCCGGTGAAATGGTGGAGATAAAATTCAATGTGCTGACTTGTGTGGACCTCGCTACTGACTTTTGCCAACAAGTGATCGTGCCACCAGGACCAAGCCAAGCTGCCAAAGCATTTCATCAGGCCTGGATTAGACCCTATGGGGCTCCTAAATCGGTCTATGTGGATCCTGATGGAAACTGGTTGTCTAATGACTTTCAGAGTTACCTTGAGCATAACACAATTGCCTTGTTGAGCACAGCTACTGAAAGCCATTGGCAGATTGGCCGAGTCGAGCTGGCAAACCGAATCCTAAGAAACATGGCCCGCCGTGTTTGGAGAACTACATCAAGGCCACCCGAAGAAACCATAGAGTCGTGTTGTACTGCGAGAAACGAACAGCTCAGGAAGTGTGGTTTTTCTCCCTCACAGTGGTTTCTAGGAAGGGAAAGCCGTCATGCAGGTTTACTGAGTGACCTTGGTGAGCAACAAAACTTGGCTTCACAAAGTCAAGTGTTGGCCGACGCTACGTTTGCCGCCAAAGTGCATCTACGTGAACAAGCTGCTCTAGCATTTCATGAGGAGCATGCTAAAAGCATATGGCGCCGTGCCCTTCTTGCAAAATCACGTCCCATGAGAGGTCCCTACATTACCGGTCAAATGGTTTACTTTTTCCGGAGACGAGCAAGAGGTCTTTTGTCGACTAGACATGGTGTTTGGTTGGGGCCAGGGAAAATCATTGGGGCTGAAACCTTGAGTGGAGGACCTATTCCAAGGGTCATTTGGGTTTCATACAACGGGTGCCTGTATAGATGTTCCCCAGAGTCTCTGAGACCTATACCACAAGACGAAGCAGAATTCCGTGCCCTTTCAAAAAGCTTTGATTCAGGGAGCCTTGATCCCGAGCTTGAAAGTGCAAGGCAGCTTCTAAGTGGACCTGGGGGCCAATTCCAAGACCTAACCCAGGATGTGCCGGGTGATGATGACTTTCAACTTAATGCAGAAGAAGATGAGTTACAAGACGTAGAATCTAGTAGACAGGTTCGCCGTCGCATCACCCGGGATGGAAATTACTGGGAACAACGTGCAGCCGAAGGAAATCGCGGCAGCCGATACCGAGAGGGCGGTGATACCCCCTTACCGATGCAGATCGATCACGATCGAGGCAGCAAGCATCCCATCGAAAATCAGCCATCGGAGCCACCAGCCAGCCGTAGACGTTTGTTTGAGCCTATTCCAGAGGGCGATGAAGAAGAAGAATACACACCAAGTGTCATCCCCCCTGATGAGCAGCCAAACCAAAGTGCTAGTTTGGAGGGCGGCTTAGAGCCGATGCAAGAGACGAGTGATGTGTTGCCTCCAGCCTCAGACCTTGCTACCCATGGATCTTCCGTGGATCCAGCCGAGCCGAGCCAGCCTGAGCCTTCGCAAGCCGTGGATACTCCAGTACCCATGGATGAGGATGAAGATTGTCTTAAGGTAGAAGCCATGTTTGAAGAACAAGCATTTCTTAGTGAAGTGTCATTGGACATAATGCCTGAAGATATAACAGATAATCCTCTGTGCTTGTGGAGTGTGCTGGAAGAGTGTTTTGCAAATGCCGCGACACCTCAGGCGAAGCTTAGAAAGGTAGAAGTGTCCTACAGAAGACTCAATCCAGAAGACAAAATACTCTTTAGGAAAGCAATGAACAAGGAGTGGAATTCATGGGTTGAGAACAAAGTCACCTCTGTGTGCCGCAGCAAAGGAATACCGCCAGAGCGCATAATCCGTGCCCGCTGGGTTCTGACATGGAAGAAATCAAGTGATCCCGATGTCAAACAGAAAACCCCAAAAGCACGCCTTGTGTTGGTAGGTTGGCAGGACCCTGAGCTGGAAAAAAATTGCAACTGACAGCCCTACGCTTAGAAAAGAGTCCAAGAACTTGATCCTTTCGATTTGTGCAAGCCAACATTGGGTACTTTGGGGAGCAGACATCAAAACCGCATTCCTGTCAGGTGATCCCCAGTGCCGTGACGTGTACTTCAAACCACCCGATGAAATTCGAGAGTGGATGGGGTTGAGTGCAGAGGACCTCCTACGCCTAGAGAAAGCAGCTTATGGGCTAGCCGAGGCTCCCAGAGCTTGGTTCTTGCGATTGAAACGCGAACTGCTTTCCGTAGGTTTGGTTCAAAGTCAACTTGATCCTTGCCTCTTTACCCTACACATCAAACAGGTGTTGAAAGGTGTATGTGGGGTACATGTGGATGATATCATCGGTGGAGGTGAAAAGGAAATGGATGAGGTGTTAAAACGTCTTCGCAAAGTGTTGCCCTTTGGAGACTATCGAACCCATACCATCCGTTACACGGGCATTGAAATAAGACAGAACCCTCTTGATCATAGCATTGAAGTTGGGCAGGAGACCTATATTGAAAGTTTGGGACCCGTCTCGACTAAGCCCTTAGGCACTGCTTCAACAAAGCTGACCGACAAGAGCGTTTTGAGAACGTGTGCCGGCCAGTTGGCCTGGGTTGCAAACCATACGCGCCCGGACCAAGCATTCCTCGCGTCCTATTTGCAAGGGGCACAAGAAAAGGGAACGGTCGCCCATGTGACACTGTACAACAAAACTCTCCGGGAAATGAAAGAGAACAAACTCGTGATGAAATTTCCTAGCCATGTGCCTATCACAAAATGGCGCATCGTTTGTGTAACAGATGCTGGTTGGGGAACCCGAGAAAGTGGGGAGTCACAGGGGGGCTACGTTCTGTGCCTCGGGCATCAGGACCTCCTAGAGCAAAAGCCTGCAGCCTGCTGGATCGTGGATTGGAGTTCCAAAAAGTTGCGAAGAGTGGTAAGATCTTCAGTAGCAGCAGAAACTCTTGCAGGGCAAAATGGCCTAGACAGCATAGAGTTGTTCCAAGCCTTGCTAGCTGAAACCTTGCACCAGGTTACGCCTCGCAAATTTCGGGAAAGCATTCCAAGAGAACCAGCAGCAGTGGTGGTTGACTCAAAAGGTTTCTTTGACGCAATAAGCAGATCGTGCTGCAGCCAATCCGTTTCTCTTGAGAGAAGGTTGCATATCGATTACTCTATCGCCAGGGAGACACTTGAGAATCAGAACATCAAGCCCTTTTGGATTAATAATCTTCGGATGATCGCAGATCCCTTGACAAAACTGAAGGGGGATAAAGGTCCTTTGATTAGCCTCATCCAAAAAGGGGTATACCATATAAAACCGTGTGCAACATCCGGCAGGAAAGAGAAGGGAAACCCCAGCTCACCTAGCGGTGAGATTAGTGCATAGTGTGCCACACGTTTGCATCGTGACATGTGAGGCAGAGGACGCCTTACAACCTCTTGATGTGAAAGTTTTTTTGTTTCATGCATGAGCCCAAAAGGGATTTGCCGTGGCCAGCATTAGCCTTGTATAGTTTAGAGCCCAGGTAAGGTTTTGATCCCCATTCTTACCTGACATTTATCTTTTTCCGAAATAGGACTAGTGCATGCATGTGTCATCAGACACAAGCCTTTGTGAGAAGTCAAGTGTGAAACGTCTCAACCGAGACAGCCCTTGTGAGCTCTCAAGCTTAAGTGCGCTGCTTGCTCTGACCATGAGCAAGGCCAAGAAGACGTTCGGTGAGTTCGGCAAGCTAGCTGAAGATGGGCCGCTGAGTGAAGAGGAGGTCATCCAGACCGCCTACATGATCAACCGCGCCGTCGCCCACAAGCAGCTGCCTCAGGTCACCGACCTCCTGTTGCTTAAGTTCGCAAAGGAGGAGTTCCTCGAGAGCATGACCGACGCCTGCAAGAGACGCCGTGATCCCGAAGATGATGGCGAGAGCCTTAGCAGCTGGCTCACCTTGGAGGCAGTGGGAAGCCGAAGCTACCACCCGGGTGCTACGTCTGCACCGATGCCTAGCCAGTCCGCAATGGGCTATTCGCCCGCATCCGCTGCGGCTGGACTTCAGATGCCTCACACCAGCGATGTGAGCATCAAGCTTCCTCCCGGGGTGCCCGATGTGGACACCTGGGGACGTACCCTGGTCAAGCTCCCCAAGTATGCCAAAATGTCTTGGAACTATGAGGAGGTGGTTCGCCAGAGCAAGATCAACACCGAGACCAAGCGCTACCTTGGTTGGATCCTCCGGACCTACGGCAACCACAGCCGCGAGAACTCAGAGAGTCAGGCCGTGGACCTTGCAGCCTACTTGCGCCGCATCCGTTGGGAGCCGGAGCAGATTGGCATGCAGCGTGAGCTGAAATGAGCTGTACAGCATAGGCAGCACCCTCGCACAGAGGGCGTGTGAAAATGCAGCATGGTGCATCATGAGATGTGCTCCCCGCTGCCACTGGCTGTACACTAGGGGCCCCTTGACCGCCATCGAAGGCTAAGGAGAAAACCAATGGAGGTGCTTTGCGCCTACGGTTCTTCACTATTAACCCCAAAAGGAAGAGCTACGGCTGATAACCACTCAAACAGGAAAGAAACACGCTAAACCAGAAGAAAGGGGCCAGGAAACACTTATTACCCTTGCCCAACCCCGGCTGCGGCATGTACGACCTGAACGATAAACTCGACTTTTTTACGCCTTGGCCTTGAGCCAAATTAATGCATTGGAAGTCGGTTCGACGACATGCTAACAACCTTCAAAATATGAAATCATGCTGGATCCAAAGAAGTATGTTTCACACCCTTCTGAACCCTGACATACACCGTGAAATGATGACTTGATTTTAATTAATACTGAATGTGTGTATAATCAGTTAGAAGCAAGAAAAGAGAAAGAGACTATATTCAGCAGTTAAGTTGCTCATTGAATACACCTTTTCGCTCGGAAGAAGAAGCAAAAGCAAATCGAAAAACATGGCTTGGAAATAGCAGCGAACAGTCAAAAGAAAAGCGTAATCAATATTATCTAAACAACAAGGAACATTATATAGAGAAAAGTAAGCAAATGTATGAAATGTTGAAACACACAGAAGAGTTTAAGGAAAAAAGAAGCAATATTACACTGATAATAAAGAGTCTTCCAGTAAATCAATGTCACTGAATCGAAGAGAGCATTTAGATGAGTTGCGACAGTATAGTAAAAAATATTATGGTTTTTTAAAAAAGAAGCTTTAAAACAGCAACAGAAAGAACGATATAAGAATAAGAAGGATTTAATGCTGACAAACTAAAACAGAAACATAAATGTAACTGTGGTAGTCTTTATAGTCACTCGTTCAAAGCAAGACATGAACGAACAATTAAGCACTAACAATATCTAAAATCATTGCAACCAGAAGAACCCCCAGAACAAATTCTTAATAATATTAATACGTTTTAATATCATTAACTTAAATCAATGACGCATTGCAAAACTGTAAACTTGGTAATTTATATATTAAGTTGTCTGATTTTAGATTTTCTAATTTCTCAATTCTTGCCACGCATTCTTGAATAGATTCAATTATTAAAGTGTCTGCTCGGGGTTTCTCATCTACTCTTAAATTCTTAATGTCTTCCATACTGTAATTTTCATCAGTTTTACTTTGACTAATACCCAGTATATATTATTATTTAGATTTTACTAGTTCAATTTCCTTTTGAAGTTTATCTACTTTATCATTTAATTCTAATACTGCCTTATGAAACAACACTGGTAAAACTAAATAATTTAATCCTAAATACTCATGACCTTTTCTCACGACATGTTCAAACTCTTTCGGAATTGCTTTTTGTTCTTCGTCTGTGAAATATCCTATATGAGCTTTACCACCATCATTTCTATCGTGTCTTGTAAACTTCTTCGGTTTAAATTTCTTAATAACATTCATACAGTTAGATTTGTTATTGTCTATGTCATATTTCAACCGTGAGTCACTTGAATCAACGAATGTTCCGTTACTGGTTACGGTTGATGCTGTGAGGTCTATATTTGTTCCTGTTGCTGGTTCAATCAAATTACATAACAGTTGGATTGTTCCAGCAACGGTTCCATGTTCATTAAAAGTTGGTGAAGGATTGTTCGTAAAACTTCCAGTATTTATTGTTGCTCCAAAAGTCTTATCAATAGAAAATAAAACAGAGGGTGTAGTTGAACTGTCTGCCACTCTAAATGAAGTGTTAGATATTCTAAATATTACAATCGTAGAGAGATTTGTCCCATCATAATAAGTTGATATTTCACTTGTTCCCATTAATAAATCTGTTCCAGTAGTCGTTGAAAAAGTCTAAAAATGAAATCGTTGTTAAATCACATGATTGAATGGTATTAGTTGCTAAATATGCGTTTTGTATTGCCAAATTAGTATCAACAGTTACTAATGTTCCACCATTAGGTGCTAAATGATTACTTCTTAATGCTCCACCAGTTTTAACATAAACATCATCAGCAAATAAATTACTCATAACAACTCCATTAGAAATATTAACAGTTCCAACGATATTAGATTGAACGGCAGGGTCTCCACAAATGAACATAATTGAAGAATTAGCATCAGTATTTCTCATATCAAAAGATGTAAAAGCACTAATATATCTATATAACTCACAGTTTGTACCAATTGTTAATTTACCATCAGTAGCAATATTAACATTGTCACAATTAACATCGGCATTTGTATAAATATTACCTAACACATCAAGACTGTTACTGAAAATCGTTTTTCCTACAAGTCCATCTGCCAAAAAGTATTGATTAGAAGCATTTGTAATATCACCAACACTAACAGCAACAAAATTAGGATGATGGACATAAAAACCTTCAGTTGCCGCGGGTGTGTATTTTTCTAAATTAGGTGATTTGAATGAACCATTAGCAGTGAATTGCGAGTTAAATGTAGAGTTTCCACTAAAATATACAGTATCCATTAAAATAGTTGATCCGTTAATTGTAGTGTCATAACTTCCGAAAGGGGCGTTATTTATACTTACGATACCACTTTGTGAATTCCCTAATCTAACATCCTTACAATACCAACCAAGATATATTGGTCCGGGTATATCATCAGTTTTTCCAATATGACAATCAATAAATTTACCCCTATCAAAATCCATTCGTGAATTACTGAGAGTATCAAAAATTCTAAAACTCAATAATGCCGAGTCTGGGCTTCTTAATGTTAATCTTGAAACAACAGTTTGCATTCCAGTAGATATTTTATCTAATGTTTAACCAAATGATGTATTTTGTGCATCATTTACAGTAATTATTGAGTTAACTGTGTTTCTATTTCCCGTTATTAATCCACTTAATCCATCACTTTGTAAAACATAACGAGCATCAGAACCTGTAATATCTAAAATGGGTGAACGCGAAAATGAACCTGATACTTGTAAATTAGACAAAGTCGTTGCATTGTGATTTAATAACATTTTATCACTTTGAAAATTAGCACTGTTGTTATTTTCTACATCTCCAAAACCTCGTTGATTTAAAAACATCATTGACCCTGTCAAACTTCCATAAACAGAAGTATCAGTATAATTATTGTATAATTCATGATAATAATTATAGTTTCCAAATTCTGCTATTTTGAAAGTTGCTGTGGTTGTTATCTTGTGTATTAATGTATTGTTTAATATTGATGTATCTAACTTGTCTAATAATAAACTGTCTGTTGAAGTAATATTATAATAGTCTGATGGGTTAAATGCCCCTGCTTGCAATTGAGTTATTAAATGAGAATTTGATGATCTATTATTAAAGTTAGTTGATACAGTAGAATTTAAATCATTTATTAAAAATGGGCTTGATGAAAAATTATTAAAATTAGTATCTACCGTAGTGGCATCCCCCGCTATTGTTGGAAGTGTTGACGCTATTGTTAAACCTTGTGCGGAAGTATTATTAAAATTAGTTGTAATGGTTGCATCTTGATGTATACTTTCATTAAATATTGTTATTGACGTATTATTTAGGAAAGTTACATTTGTAATATTATTACCAATTTTAATGTTCATCTGCTAATAATGCATCTGTTTCACTTTTTGAATAAGCGTCGATTGCAGGTGATGCGTCAGATTGTTTTAGATAGATAACTATCCATATCTCGCAATGTATTACCACTGATGCGACTATAATTATTTGCTACATAATCTACAGAGTTGAATAGTGTTTTAGTCATAATATTAATATTATAGACAAATATTAATATTACTCCTCCTGATTAATGAATGCTTGATGTTTTTTAGTTCTAAAATGCTTTGCTTTATCGTCTTTTTGAACAACAGTTCCACATTGACATTCAAACGCCGTTTGTATGTGTCCTTTTATTTTATCCAAGTTGTCTTTGTAATATTGTTGTTTCTATATTTTTGCTTCTTCTTTATGTCCTTCATAGTATTGTTTAGTTTGTTCTTTTAGGCGCTCTTTAATTGTTTCGTAATAGTTTTGTTGTATTCTTGCCACGGATAATTAGTATATTCTTGGCGTGTTCTACATTCAATGCTGGTATTTAAAGTTCCTACCTTTCGTATGAGTTCCCCTTCTCGTTTTCTTACTTGTTCTACATTATCACACTTGACTTCCTCTATTAACTCTATATAAAAGTTTTCTACCCCGAGTTCTCGCATTTTAACGTAAAGTTTCATTGTATTGATTTTTGTTCTATTCATATCGCTTCTATGTTTCGACAATCTGCGACTTAATGATTGAGTCGTGCTGCCTACATAAATGTCATTGTCAAAATTATTTCTAGTACAATATATTTTACATTTTCATAATTTCGCTCCATACTTACTACTAATTACAATAAAATATGTTTCTTTGTACTATTTTATAGTAATATGTTTAAATTAATCATAGAATGTAACGCTGTTACTACGGATTTCAAGGATACACTCATGAACCATATGAATATACATCCGTTCTGACATAAAATTACTGCCATATGAAGTAGTTCCATCAAGTTGTTTAATTTTGACCACCGTATTTGAATTATTTTTAAGGTTCATTCCAGTAGGGTTGGCACTTTCTAACTTTTGTAAATTAAATCCGAACATAAATGCGTGGGTTTTATAGTCCTCGCTTCTAACTAACAATGGATTGTCAGCACAATGCATCAAATGGACGTATGCTTCGCGAACACCTTGAATTTCTTGACTGGGAAAAACTTGATTACCAAATACCAATGAAGCGGTTAAACCATATATAGGGTCATAATATCCAGCATCAACTTTATCCCCTTGATGTGCTAATGGGTGACACAGCGAATTGTATTTTTTAAGAATTTCACCAAATCCTCATACATAACCTTTACTCGTTGTATTGGAAAATGAAATAAACATTCTATTTAGTTTAGATACATTCCTTACGATTGTTGTGAATATTTCAGTAGATGATGATGTGGTCTGTTCTTGCATTGTTTCAGTTTCAATTGTGATCGGAAGAGAACCCTGTTCGAGTATTTTACTGTGTTCAGCGTATAAACTATCATCAAGAGAATAAACATTTGCTTTGAAAACCGGCTTTTTTATTGCCCAACTGTTAGAAGTATTAAGAGCCGTAAATTCAGCAGAAGCCCCTTGTTGGACGATTGGTAATTTAGCATCATTCACTAAATACAATTCTATTGTAATAGGACAATAAGACAGCGGTATCCAGTTTTCACAAGTCTTAAAACATTTCAAACTCATATCGTAAAATACATTAGCATTTTTACCTTGTGGTATTCCACGTTTGTTATTAGGAATAACGCTCCCTTGAACACTTGTAGTAGTATCAGAAGTGGGGTTCGTTGCTTTTTGGACATAAGTTAAAAATCCAAAATCGTTGTTATTAAACGAATTACCAAAACCTAAAACCTCATCAACTCGCTTTGCTTCTGATGTTTTCAGAAAATCTTTCATCGCGTCAGCGCGAGCGGTAGAATTCAAATCACATACTCTTGAAAAGAATGCGCCAGCAGAAATTGGGCGCAGTTCAGCCCCCGCATTGGTCGGTTCTGTATTTTCTAATGTACATCCTAATAATAGTGAAGGAAGCGAAAGCCATTGATTAGGCGAACCGGTAATGTTAAATCTAGTTACAGAATTTGTATCAGCGGTATAAGTAGAAACAGATGAAGGGTAAAAGTGTTTACTTTCTTTTGAACGGACATAAGAACCACCGCCTTTTAATTGTAACGAAGGTTCTTTTCAACAAGGACATCTGAAATTTCCAAATTTTCCATAACTTGTATATTTAATAATAGAAACTATCATTCTATTATTCAACTAATTTATATTGAAGTGTGAACAATCTATAACTTCTTTTTTAGATTTTTCTTTAATAGTTGTTTAGATTTATTTTTAGTATTGTTTGTTTTCAATCTTAGAGTTAGGCTAATCTTCTAAATCCCGTTAATGTCATCATAACTGAATTTCGTTTTTGGGTTTATAGTGTTTTCAATGTCGATAGGCGTTATATATTCAGTGATACTATGTAATGCTTGCTGATGTTGATTTAGTTTTGAAGTGTTTGTAATGTCTAATTCTATGATACTGACAACCGCATATTTCACAATCAATAACTTCATCCTTTTTCTTTCATAATATTCTTTATATTTGGTTTTCTGTCTTTCTTTTTTGCTATTATATTCTTTTCTTTTGTCTAAATTGTTCCAATAATAGGTTCTTTTATTTGCCAATATTTGTTCCCTATGTTCTTCATCATATTTCTTGTTTGCTTTAATTTCTCCTATATTTTCTATATATCTTTGTTTTGCTAACTCTTTTAAATGTTCCTTGTGTTCTTCATTCCATTGTTTCCTTGTACGACCCGCTATTGCCATGTTTAATGTTCCTAGTTCTCGTGTATATTCACCTTCCTTTTTCTTAATTGTTCAATGTTTTCAACATCTTTTAACTCTTCTACGAGTTCTACATAGAATCTGTCAATGCCTAGTTCTCTCATACTTTGATAAAGCATTCTATCCTTTTTAACATCATTATTCATAACATCTATGTTTTGCAATTCTTTTTGGTAATGGTTGGCATGTGAAGCCTATATAGACATCATCATTTACAGTGTTTAACAGTTTATATTTTTTGCTTTTGAATAGTCCATATCTATACTTATATACTAGTTTTTCCTTAAATATGTTCCTTACAAAATCTCTCTAACTGGATAAACACTTCTTGACACATCACGCCCCGCATCACCATAACCTGTTACATAATCATGATTTACTAACGGATGATAAGTGTTGGTTCTTGATTGAATACTACCACGGTCAAGTAATGACACTACATCGCCCCCGCTTCTAAAATTAGTATAACTATCATTATTTTTAGATGACCAAGATACAAACGGAGCGCCATAAGTGGTCAAATGTTCAATATTATTATCAGGATGATTTTTAATATATTCTGCGCTTATGGAACTACCTAAACTATGAGAAATAACAGTATCTGTATTCATATTATTATCTAACACTTCTGATACATCTTTATAACGTTCTGAACGTCTTATCATATGAAATGGAATACCTGTATCACTTAATATATCATTAACAGCACCTGATATGGAGCCTCTACCAAAAGCGCCTGCTACATATTTTTTTGCAATCTAAATAATACCCCTTACCATTTGTACATGCTTTATTTAATCCTTCTGCATCAGTTAAATTATTGTTATATTGAGGTTTAAACAATGACGTTTCTTGTTGAATTTAGTTAATTATTGTCTAAACATTTCACTCTGACCTTGATGAAGTGGACTGAATGATTTTAACTTTCCTTCTTTTAAATAATATATATTTCATTATATTAATAGCTGGTATTTTTTTATCTAATTATTTGCTTTATCTAACTAATTAATATAATGAGATTTCGTAAAATATATATCAACAGTGCTTATCGTGATTTAAATGACAGTAAATCTATATCAGACTTTGTTATTAGTTTAAGAGAGCAACAAGAATGCGGAGTGAATACTAAAATGATTTGTCACGAAGTATCTATTGCTTATTCATTTTACCCAATTGAAGATAATTTAAATAGCAGACTATATTTAACATTAGGAGGAACAGCAGAGGGGGCGCCAGTATAATTATTTTATTGTAGCACTTGATAAAGGTAGTTATATAGGTAATGAATTAGCCACTGAATTGCAAAATAAAATGAATACTGCTACGAATGGAACTGATGGAAACAATGACTAATTCACTTGTAGCTATTCAATTAAAACAAATACTATAACCATAAGTTGTAATTATGTTGCTTGCTTTTATGTGATACATACAAACAAAGAGTTGCAGACCAATTATAGTTTTAATGTTGATTATGATAGAGATTATCCTGATAGTATTAAGGACGTTTTAGGCAATACTACTGAAAAGAAAATTATACCGCTGACCCTTTCGTTAGTGGTTTCGTATCATCTCTACCTGTTAAGAATATTTATATTCATTGCAATGAGCTTTCTAAAAGAAACCAGTTATGTAGTTTCGGTACATCATCAATAATAAAGAAGGTGCCAGTTTTAACCTCATTCGGCTCATCTATGATAATGAACTGATTTTAAATGATGCTAATGATGTGAGTATGCGTTCGTTAAGAGGGCTAACATCTTCTTTTCATGAACATTTTTTGAAGGATAGAAAATATTTAAAATGTTTTTCTGTATAGAAATATATACATATATAGATGAAAGATATAACAGTTGTTGATGTAAATGAAGGCGATAAACAAGTTGAACCAGTGGGAGAGAAGCCAGAAGAACCTAACGAAGTATCCAAAGAAGAGCCGGGAGAAGAACCCAAGGAAGAACCGAAAGAGGAGCAAGCAGAACCACTTAAGCAAAAAAATTGAATATAAAACAAGACAAGTAAATATTGAAAGATTGACTTGTCCTGATTGTAAAGTAGAGATGAGTAAGAAATCATTAAAATATAATCACGTATGTGAAGGAGAACGTAAACAAGATGTTGATTCGGATAAACCAATTAAAAAGCGTGTGTTACATCCTGAACAAGCAAAAGAGTTTGAAAATAATGTAAATAGTAAAGTTAAAGAAACATTGCCACAAATTAATGAAGACAAAATAGAGAAGCGCGTTCAAGAAAAAGTAGGAGAACGATTGAAAACATTTAGAAACAACTGCTAATAAGTAATTGAAACCGCGAAAGATAGAAACAATAATATGAAAATGGAACGAGGCAACAAAAATATACAGAAAATTCATAATTTAGTGAGTAAGATATTTTGACAAACAAGTTTATAATCTAATTGTTATTGTATGAACAAATCAGATTTTGAAAATATCACATCAACACTTACAAAGAATGGTAAAGCAGGTGAATTACCAACATCAAACAAATTTTATAATCCCATAATGAAGCCCAGTAATAAATATAAATCTAGTGTCCATTACTATTACGAAGGAGACAACAAAGCACATCAACAAAACTATACATACAAGTATCTGAAAGAAATGAAGCAACAACTAGAACATCATAACGCAAAGAAAGACTTTGCCATATTTCAACATCCGACGAAGATATCAAGATGAAGCACAGGCGTATTGTAATGAAATCCCAAGGTTAGAAAGTTTAAGACTGCGTCATCACCCATCAAGTGAAACAGGTAAAAACTATTCGGAAATGACTAAGAAGGAAAAGGGTATAATCGATCAATTAAGAAAGAATTATAAGTTTGAATAAATTAATTAGATAAATAAATTTATAATCTAATTAATTTTATGTAATGAGATTAGACGATACACAGATGAAAACACTAAAATGACAATTAAGGTTAAGACGGTCATATAATGAACTCATCAAGGAAATTACAAAGGAATAAAATAAAAATAAGAATATAAGAGATGTAATAGACAGAAACGCTTATTATTTTCGTGATAGCCCATTAGGAACAGTTTATGATAATAATACCGTACATTTGAGACAACAACACTTTCAAAAAATATTACCCCAACCTAAAACCGCTGAACATTTTGATATGGCAAAGGATGATGAAATGGATGATTTAAGAGACGGAGCAATGCAAACATTAACTGCCACAATGGACGATGCCGAGGAACAACACGAACAACAAATCAGTCAAGTTTCAAAAAGAGTTAGTAGCGAACACATAGCAGACCTACACGAACGAGCACAACGGGCAAGACAATTAGACGAGACGAAAGAAGAGAAAGATGAATGGCAGTCAGTAGCAACTGAAAAATCAAGTGATGATGACTTACCGCCGTTAGAAATGCTGATGACAGAAGACGAAGCAGTTAAACGGGCACAAGGGGCGCAAAGAGGTTTGCTGTTAAGACAGAAAGTAAGACGAGATGATGACCCAGAAAGCACACACGAAACAAAGGGAAGAAGAGGAAGACCGAGAAACGTTCAACCTGTGCCAAAACCAAAACCAAGAGCAAAACCAAGAGCAACAAAGGATTAGTATTTTTCATAATCTATCAATAGTTGTATAAAATGGTTAACAATCTCAAACTTATGACGAAATGCTTAAACACGCAATGACAAGCAAATCTCAAACAACAGTTATATTGAAGAAATAAAAGAAAGGTATGTTATTGAATAATTTTGATTTTGATGAAACAGATTTAATGAACTATAAAAAAAGAAAGATATATGAACGCAGAAGTGATGATGTCAGACAAGGCAACACAAACGCTTAACAAAGCAAACAAAGAAAACAAGGCAACGCAAACAGACCTACCATATGATAAAGCGACACGAACTTATAATTTTGACGATAAGGCGAAGATTTTAGGTGGGTCTTCAAAGAATTTTAATAGAAAACTGATAAACAAGGCAGAAGCAGAAGCATTAGCATTTACATATTACATATGACCCTGGTTTATATGGTGATGACGATGACGATAATGACAAAAAGATGATGACAATGTTGAATACAGAAAGAAACTGTTTATGTTGATGAGGATTATAGATTTTATGTTGAGATCAGGTTCTAGTATAGGGCAAACAGTAGCACCTTTAACATATCACACTACATTGACGACAATTCAAATTTCCGAGTTGTTAGTTAATTTAACAATGAGTTCATTAGTATCGTCTTATGATATAGCAAGTGCTATAGTGAGTTGGTTGAATACAAATGTTAGTGAGGAAGTTGTGTTAAATTTCGCCTCCTGTTAGTGTTCATAGTTCTCCACATATCACTGTTAATAGTTTTTCAACGCATACTGTTAATTCATCATCATCAACAGAAATGCTAATTATGAAATAGCACCACCGAATGACATCCCTGTCCCCACTGATGCTGAAAGCAGTGATGAAGATAAGGATGAAGAAAAACAAAGAGAACATCTAAAATAATATAATAATGAAAGAAATATTATTAAAGAAACTTACAACACCACAGAAAAAGTTTGATGCTATTGCGCATGGAAACGAATCTTTTGGTGCTACTGGATACGAGCATTACACCGAGGGGCATTCAGATGAATTAAGAAGGCACAGATATGAAACAAAGCATAAGGCAAAAGGTGGTTTTAATGATATGATGAAACCATCTTTCTGGGCTTACCGCCTGGTTTGGCTAAAGCCTACAATGAAAGAAGCAATAAGGGGTATATTGAGCACAACTTTAATATCAAAACTAAGTATCAAAAACTTAAGTTGATATTAGTTTTCAAATAATATCAAATGAATACGCTTGCCACCTCGCGCGCATTGCAGCTGGCAACGGAGTCGCGCTCGAGCTCAGGCTTATTGGGCTTCCAGCTATCTGAAGAAGAGGAAGCTGTGAGTAATCCAGCGCTTGACTCTGCCTCGCGAGCAAAAGGAAGAGAGCATGCTGGTGTTCACTAGTGACCGAGCGCTACCCCGTGGCCACTCACTCACTCACTCACTCACTCACTCACTCACTCACTCACTCACTCACTCACTCACTCACTCACTCACTCACTCACTTACTCATTTGCAGCGAAGAGACAGCAGCTACGTGCCCAAAAAAAAAGCTCCTCGCGGCTCGCAAAGGCTTTCCATGTGTTTATCGCATTCACTGAAAAATACGCATGTGGGGTTATCCGGTCCTTTAATGATTCCTCAAAATTTCTTTCGGGGACAGATTGTGGGGGAACAGTTTGTTAAAGACTTTGTCATCTTGGGCCAGTTTTGCGCTTTTGACGTTTTTTGACGGATTCTGTCGGCGTTTGTCGGTTTTTGTCGGTATTTGTCGGTTTTTGTTGGATTTTGTCGGATTTTGTCGGTTTTTGTCGGCAACTTGTCATTTTCAACGTTTGGCTTTCGTTTTTGTTCGTTCCTTTAGCTTAGTGCTTGCTGTTGTTGCTGTTGTTGCTGTTGTCAATAGTTAGTTGTGTGACGTTTGTTGCTGGTTGTTTATTGTTTGTTGTTTGTTTGTTTGTTTGCTTGCTTGCTTGTTTGTTTGTTTGTTTGTTCGTTTGTTTGTGTTTGTCTGTTTGTTTGTTTGTTTGTTTGTTTGTTTTGGTTGCTTGGTTGGTTGGTTGGTTGATTGATTGATTTGATTGATTGATTGATTGATTGATTGATTGATTGATTGATTGATTGATTGATTCATTCATTGATTGATGGACTGATTCATTGATTGATTGACTGACTGACTGTTTGAGTCATTCATTCACTCACTCATTCATTCATTCATGCATTCTTTCATTCAGTCAGTCAGTCAGTCAGTGAGTCATGCATTCATTCATTGAATTCATTCAGTCATTCATCCATCCATCCATGCATCCATTGATTCACTCATTCACTCATTCATTCATTCCTTCCTTCCTTCCACTCATTCCATTCCATTCCATTCCATTCCATTCCATTCCATTCCATTCCATTCCATTCCATTCCATTCATTCAATCTTTCACTCATTCCTTCATTCATTCATTCACTCACTCATTCACTCACTCTTTATTTCATTCCATCCCATTCCATTCCGTTCCATTCCATTCCATTCCATGCCATTCCATTCATTCACTCACTCACTCAGTCATTCACTCACTCACTCACTCATTCATTCGTTCGTTCGTTCGTTCGTTCGTTCATTCATTCATTCATTCATTCATTCATTCATTCATTCATTCATTCATTCATTCATTCATTCATTCATTTCATTCATTCATTCATTCATTCATTCATTCATTCATTCATTCATTCATTCATTCATTCATTCATTCATTCATGTTATTTCATTCCATTCCATTCCATTCCACTCCACTCCACTCCATTCCATTCATCCATTCATTCATTCATTCAATTCATGCATTCATGCATTCATGTTATTTCATTCCATTCCATTCCATTCCATTCCACTCCATTCCATTCCATTCCATTCCATTCTTTCATCATGAGGCAAAATTTGCAGCGATGCTTTGGAAGAGAAATGAGGCAAAATTTGTAGCGATGCTTTGGAAGATAAATGAGGCAACATTTGCAGCGATGCTTTGGAAGAGAAATGAGGCAAAATCTGCAGCGATGCTTTGGAAGAGAAATGAGGCACAATTTGCAGCGATGCTTTGGAAGAGAAATGAGGCAAAATTTGCAGCGATGCTTTGGAAGAGAAACGAGGCAACGTTTGCAGCGATGCTTTGGAAGATAAATGAGGCAACATTTGCAGCGATGCTTTGAAAGAGAAATGAGGCAAAATTTGCAGCGATGCTTTGGAAGAGAAATGAGGCAAAATGTGCAGCGATGCTTTGGAAGAGAAATGAGGCAACATTTGCAGCGATGATTTGGAAGAAAAATGAGGCAAAATGTGCAGCGATGCTTTGGAAGAGAAATGAGGCAAAATTTGCAGCGATGCTTTGGAAGAGAAATGAGGCATTTGCAGCGATGCTTTGGAAGAGAAAAGAAGCAAAATTTGCAGCGATGCTCTGGAAGAGAAATGAAGCAAAATTTGCAGCGATGCTTTGGAAGAGAAATGAGGCAACATTTGCAGCAATGCTCTGGAAGAGAAATGAGGCAAAATTTGCAGCGATGCTTTGGAAGAGAAATGAGGCAAAATTTGCAGCGATGCTTTGGAAGAGAAATGAGGCAAAATTTGCAGCGATGCTTTGGAAGAGAAATGAGGCAAAATTTGCAGCGATGCTTTGGAAGAGAAATGAGGCAAAATTTGCAGCGATGCTTTGGAAGAGAAATGAGGCAAAATTTGCAGCGATGCTTTGGAAGAGAAATGAGGCAAAATTTGCAGCGATGCTTTGGAAGAGAAATGAGGCAAAATTTGCAGCGATGCTTTGGAAGAGAAATGAGGCAAAATTTGCAGCGATGCTTTGGAAGAGAAATGAGGCAAAATTGCAGCGATGCTTTGGAAGAGAAATGAGGCAAATTTGCAGCGATGCTTTGGAAGAGAAATGAGGCAAAATTTGCAGCGATGCTTTGGAAGAGAAATGAGAGCAAAGATGCAGCGATGCTTTGGAAGAGATGAGGCAAAATTTGCAGCGATGCTTTGGAAGAGAAATGAGGCAAAATTTGCAGCGATGCTTTGGAAGAGAAATGAGGCAGCAGGCAAAATTTGCAGAAAGAGAAATGAGGCATTTGCAGCGATGCTTTGGAAGAGAAATGAGGCAAAATTTGCAGCGATGCTTTGGAAGAGAAATGAGGCAAAATTTGCAGCGATGCTTTGGAAGAGAAATGAGGCAAATGTGCAGCGATGCTTTGGAAGAGAAATGAGGCAAAATTTGCAGCGATGCTTTGGAAGAGAAATGAGGCAAAATTTGCAGCGATGCTTTGGAGGAGAAACGAGGCATTTGCAGCGATGCTTTGGAAGAGAAAAGAAGCAAAATTTGCAGCGATGCTTTGGAAGAGAAGTGAGGCAAAATTTGCAGCGATGCTTTGGAAGAGAAATGAGGCAGCAATTTGCAGCGATGCTTTGGAAGAGAAATGAGGCAAATGTGCAGCCCAAACAAAGCAGTCAAGTGCGGAAAGTTTCCTAAAGCGAAGCGTCGCTATTCAGCTCTTTACGAGCCAAGGATCGTATTTAGGATCGCATGTAGGGCGATATTGCGAAGCCTTGTTGGTGAGTCCCGGGAAAAACCTTTGAAACTTATCCCAAATCAATGTATTCGGCAGCTTATTAGTCCGCGACTTGTCAGGCAACTTCCGCGGTTGACTCTTTAATCACGCTTGCACCTGCAGTTGAGTTCCGGACAACTGATTATGTTTTTGCGGGCGTCGTGGTATGGTGGGTGTTTGCTTCACACGAGGGGCGCGATGAATGTTAAGCGACTCGTACAAGTGCGCACCCGAATATTTCAACTAACACGGTGACGTGTCTTGTGGCTATAGATCTGTTTTATGACTTCGGCCTGGCTGACCCGTTGCAGTTGCGCGAGCTACAACTATACACTAGCAGAGCTTGACTAAGTTTGGATTTTGATGCATAGGCATTCTCGGCAAAGAGGCCACGCGGCGCAACATTTGCAACGCAACTGGACTCACGTTATCGCTATTTTGTTTGCTTGCTGGTTAAGAATATCTCTATACATATATACACATGTATATGCATACGCGTGTGTGTATACATGCATGTATCTATAGTTTGTATGCAATACTATTTTATGATGGAAGGCCGCGCATCAACATGCATATGGAACATACATTCCGTGTTTCAGGTTTGGTTCCTGGAATTTTGGGGTCTTTGCCAAGTCCTCGCGCGAAGGTGCAGGCTAAGCTCGCCTCTGCCGTGACCAGGCAAAGTTTCATCAGACCAGCCCGCGCTAAGCAAGAAAAACCAAGATGTCAGCGGACAAAGTTGTGGCTTTAGCGATGGGCCAAGGAGAAAAACTGGTACCTGTCGCCCAGTTTCAAAGCCTTTGGGCCCTTGGTTGGAGAGGGCCCGAGTTCATCAGACCAACTCGCATTAAGGTCTTGGGTCCCTAAACCAGCAGAGGTCAAGTGACCACAAAGGTCTTTTTTAGAACACCCTTAAAAAAACCAAATTTCGGGCATCGTGGTAAACTGACCTTTGCGGTCACTTGACCTGCGTTGGAAGTTGTGTACGATCTGACCGTAATTCTGCGGAGACTAAAGTTGTGTACGATCTGACCGTAATTTCTGCGGAGACTAAAGTTGTGTACGATCTGACCGTAATTTCTGCGGAGACTAAAAGTTGTGTACGATCTGACCGTAATTTCTGCGGAGACTAAGGTTGTGTACGATCTGACCGTAATTTCTGCGGAGACTAAAAGTTGTGTACAATCTGACCGTAATTTCTGCGGAGACTAAAGTTGTGTACGATCTGACCGTTATTTCTGCGGAGACTAAAGTTGTGTACGATCTGACCGTAATTTCTGCGGAGACTAAAGTTGTGTACGATCTGACCGTAATTTCTGCGGAGACTAAAGTTGTGTACGATCTGACCGTAATTTCTGCGGAGACTAAAGTTGCGTGCGATCTGTTCCTAGACAAGTTTGCGCGCGATCTGTTCCTAAACCTGCGTTTTTTTCATTTTTCCAAATTTTTTCGCCAACATTCCTAAGTTTGCTTGCGATCTGTTCCTAAACCTGCATTTTTCGATTTTTTTTCAAATATTTTTATTTCAATTTTTCGTTTTCATTTTTTTTGATTTTGTTCAATTTTTCCAATCTTTTCATTTTTCAAAATTTGTCAAAATGACTAGAGTTGTATACGATCTGACCGTAATTCTCGGAGACTACTGACCGTAATTTCTGCGGAGACTAAAAGTTGTGTACGATCTGACCGTAATTTCTGCGGAGACTAAAGTTGTGTACGATCTGACCGTAATTTCTGCGGAGACTAAAAGTTGTGTACGATCTGACCGTAATTTCTGCGGAGACTAAAGTTGTGTACGATCTGACCGTAATTTCTGCGGAGACTAAAGTTGTGTGCGATCTGACCGTAATTTCTGCGGAGACTTAAAAGTAGTTGTGTACGATCTGACCGTAATTTCTGCGGAGACTAAAAGTTGTGTACGATCTGACCGTAATTTCTGCGGAGACTACAGTTGTACACGATCTGACCGAAATTTCTGCGGAGACTAAAGTTGTGTACGATCTGACCGTAATTTCTGCGGAGACTTAAAAGTAGTTGTGTACAATCTGACCGTAATTTCTGCGGAGACTAAAGTTGTGTACAATCTGACCGTAATTTCCGCGGAGACTAAAGTTGTGTACGATCTGACCGTAATTTCTGCGGAGACTAAAGTTGTATACGATCTGACCGTAATTTCTGCGAACACTAAAGTTGTGTACGATCTGACCGTAATTTCTGCGGAGACTTAAAAGTAGTTGTGTACGATCTGACCGTAATTTCTGCGGAGACTAAAGTTGTGTACAATCTGACCGTAATTTCTGCGGAGACTAAAGTTGTGTACGATCTGACCGTAATTTCTGCGGAGACTAAAGTTGTGTACGATCTGACCGTAATTTCTGCGGAGACTTAAAAGTAGTTGTGTACGATCTGACCGTAATTTCTGCGGAGACTAAAGTTGTGTACGATCTGACCGTAATTTCTGCGGAGACTAAAGTTGTGTACGATCTGACCGTAATTTCTGCGGAGACTAAAAGTTGTGTACGATCTGACCGTAGTTCTGCGGGGACTCAACTTTAACCAAGGGTCCAAAGGCTTTGAAACCGGGCAACTGGTACCAGTTTTTCTCCTTTGGCCCATCACCAAAGTCACAACTTTGTCCGCTGACATCTTGGTTTTTCTTGCTTAGTGCGGGCTGGTCTGATGAACCTTTGCCTGGTCACGGCAGAGGCGAGCTTAGCCTGCACCTTCGCGCGAGGACTTGGCAAAGACCCCAAAATTCCAGGAACCAAACCTGAAACACGGAATGTGTGTTCCATATGCATGTTGATGCGCGGCCTTCCATCATAAAATAGTATTGCGTACAAACTATAGATACACGCATGTATACACGCACGCGTGTGCATATAAATGTATATATATTGAGATTCTTAACCAGCAAGCAAACAAATAGCGATAACATGAGTCCAGTTGTGTTGCAAATGTTGCGCCACATGGCCGCTTTGCCGCCGAGTACACCCGTGCATCAAAATCCAAACTTAGTCAAGCTCTGCTAATGTATAGTTGTAGCTCGCGCGACTGCAAAAGGATCAGCCAGCCAAAAACCATAAAACAGATCTATAGCGACAAGACACATCACCATGTTGGTAGAAATATTGGGGCACAGACTTGTACGACATTCACACATTCATCGTGCCCCTCATGTAAAGCAAAAACCCACCATACCACGACGCCCACAAAAACCAAATCAGTTGTCCGGAACTCAACTGCAGGTGCAAGCGTGATTGAAGAGTCAACCGCAGAAGTTGCCTGACAAGTCGCGGACTAATAGCGCTGTCTCGCGCTCCACTTTTGTGCTCTGTGGCAAGCTCATCGGGAAATTTCTCGGATGAGCTTGGCGCGCTCGCCGTGTAGCGCTGTCTCGCGCTCCATACATACATGCAGACACAAGCCATGCGTGTGAAATCATGATAATCATGTGCATGCATCTTTTGCAGGTCTAGGACGGAACATGCTCAAGGCGCTCGATGGGTAAGAATACGGAGGAATCACGCTTCCATTGCCTATCGATCTGATACGATAATCTACGGCCGAGGTAGGAAAACTGTCACCTTGGCTGAAAGTATACACTTGCTTTCGGGAAGAGTCTACTTGTTACTTCGCTTTAGTTTGTCTTGGCCAAGCAAAAACTATCTAACGCGACGAAGCATGTGGTTTTAAAGCAGAGCCGAAAGCGGCAAGTGTGATAGCGACCCTGACTAACACATGTTTAATAATGACCCGTATTATGGCTCGCACCTGGGCGTGATCCCCAATTTGACCATTTAAACCGATCACGAATTGCACAGCCTTTGTTTTAAGATTTGGTCATAGTTGGTCTAAGTCTCCCGAACCTTCTGGAATCTAAACGCCTTCGGCCTTCGACACTTAACCAGCATGTCAAGCCATCCATGTAGTTTCCGCCAATTTCGCACAAGCTAAGCATCTACCTATATACTGCCTGTGTTGGCCCGGGCTGTTCAAATGTGAAAAGTCCAAGCTGAGCTATAAACAAACACGTTACGAATAATATGATTCCTGTTTGAACATTCTGAACGTGATATCTGACAACCTCGCCAGTCAGCGTTGTAGGGAAACAAGGCAAGTTCGAGGTTGCGGCGTAAACCTTTGTTGGCTAGAAAGTCAAGCGGCCGTGAAAGTCGTGAAAGCGAGACCGCGTCTTGTTGCACGACTATTTTACAACATCAGATACGGGGGAACCATAAACAAATGCTCGTAGCCTAGAAGCCTCACAATTTCTGCCCGGGAATCAAGTGCGGGAACTACACACATGGAATAAAAGCCCATCCTCCGCTAAAACAAAGTGAGTATGACTCTCTGACAGCAAGCACGTCTGCTACATGACTCTCTGACAGCAAACGCGTCTGCTGCATAACTCTCTGACAGCAAGCGTCTGCTACATAACTCTCTGACAGCAAGCGCGTCTGCTACATAACCCTCTGACAGCAAGCGCGTCTGCTACATTTACATAACTCTCTGACCGCAAACGCGTCTGCCACATAAGTCTTTGCAGCAATCGCGTTTGCTAGATTAATCTCTGACAGCCAATGCGTCTGCTACATAAGTCTTTGATAGCAAACGCGTCTGCCACACAACTCTCTGACAGCAATCGCGTATGCTACATGTCTCTCTGCCAGCAAACGCGTCTGCTAAGCTGCCTACTAACCCGAGAGGTTTTCTTTGCGCAACAAACTTATTTGTGCCACTTTGTTATGTGAATCCTAGACCGGCAATATCTCGGAGTTTGTCCGGCAGAGTGCCCTGTGCTGCCCAAAAAAATCTGACGCAAGCGCGAAGCAACTATCAAACATGCGTTCAAAGGAATTGTTGTTAGGCCTATCCGTCCTATGCCTAAGAGAGGCGGCGTGCTCAAAGATCTTTCGAGGAATTGTTGTTGGGCCTATCCGTCCTATGCCTAAGAAAGGCGGCGTACTCAAAGATTTTTCGGGGAATTGTTGTTAGGCCTATCCGTCCTATGCTTAAGAAAGGCGGCGTACTCAAAGATCTTTGGAGGAATTGTTGTTAGGCCTATCCGTCCTATGCCTAAGAAAGGCGGCGTACTCAAAGATCTTTCGAGGAATTGTTGTTAGGCCTATCCGTCCTATGCCTAAGAAAGGCGGCGTACTCAAAGACCTTTCGGGGAATTGTTGTTCGGCCTATCCGTCCTATGCCTAAGAAAGGCGGCGTGCCTCAAAGATCTTTCGAGGAATTGTTGTTAGGCCTATCCGTCCTATGCCTAAGAAAGGCGGCGTACTCAAAGATCTTTCGAGGAATTGTTGTTAGGCCTATCCGTCCTATGCCTAAGAAAGGCGGCGTACTCAAAGATCTTTCGAGGAATTGTTGTTAGGCCTATCCGTCCTATGCCTAAGAAAGGCGGCGCGCTCAAAGATCTTTCGAGGAATTGTTGTTCGGCCTATCCGTCCTATGCCTAAGAAAGGCGGCGTGGTCAAAGATCTGTTCGAGGAATTGTTGTTAGGCCTATCCACCCTATGCCTAAGAAAGGCGGCGTACTCAAAGATCTTTCGAGGAATTGTTGTTAGGCCTATCCGTCCTATGCCTAAGAAAGGCGGCGTACTCAAAGATCTGTTCGAGGAATTGTTGTTAGGCCTATCCGTCCTATGCCTAAGAAAGGCGGCGCACCCACAGAAAGATCTTTCGAGGAATTGTTGTTAGGCCTATCCGTCCTATGCCTAAGAAAGGCGGCGTGCTCAAAGATCTTTCGAGGAATTGTTGTTGGGCCTATCCGTCCTACGCCTAAGAAAGGCGGCGTACTCAAAGATCTTTCGAGGAATTGTTGTTAGGCCTATCCGTCCTATGCCTAAGAAAGGCGGCGTACTCAAAGATCTTTCGAGGAATTGTTGTTAGGCCTATCCGTCCTATGCCTAAGAAAGGCGGCGTACTCAAAGATCTGTTCGAGGAATTGTTGTTAGGCCTATCCGTCCTATGCCTAAAGAAAGGCGGCGCACCCACAGATCTTTCGAGGAATTGTTGTTAGGCCTATGCGTCCTATGCTAGAAAGGCAGCGAGCTCAAAGATCTTTCGAGGAATTGTTGTTGGGCCTATCCGTCCTACGCTAAGAAACGCGGCGTACTCAAAGATCTTTCGAGGAATTGATTTTCGTTAGGCCTATCCGTCCTATGCCTAAGAAAGGCGGCGTACTCAAAGATCTTTCGAGGAATTGTTGTTCGGCCTATCCGTCCTATGCCTAAGAAAGGCGGCGTGCTCAAAGATCTTTCGAGGAATTGTTGTTAGGCCTATCCGTCCTATGCCTAACAAAGGCGGCGTAATCTTTCGAGGAATTGTTGTTAGGCCTATCCGTCCTATGCCTAAGAAAGGCGGCGTACTCAAAGATCTTTCGAGGAATTGTTGTTAGGCCTATCCGTCCTATGCCTAAGAAAGGCGGCGTACTCAAAGATCTTTCGAGGAATTGTTGTTAGGCCTATCTGTCCTATGCCTAAGAAAGGCGGCCTACTCAAAGATGTTTCGAGCAATTGTTGTTAGGCCTATCCGTCCTATGCCTAAGAAAGGCGGCGTACTCAAAGATCTTTCGACAAATTGTTGTTAGGCCTATCCGTCCTATGCCTAAAAAAAGGCGGCGTGCTCAAAGATCTTTCGAGGAATTGTTGTTAGGCCTATCCGTCCTATGCCTAACAAAGGCGGCGTACTCAAAGGTCTTTCGAGGAATTGTTGTTAGGCCTATCCGTCCTATGCCTAAGAAAGGCGGCGTACTCAAAGATCTTTCGAGGAATTGTTGTTAGGCCTATCCGTCCTATGCCTAAGAAAGGCGGCGTACTCAAAGGTTTTTCGAGGCATTGTTGTTAGGCCTATCCGTCCTACGCCTAAGAAAGGCGGCGTACTCAAAGATCTTTCGAGGAATTGTTGTTAGGCCTATCCCTCCTATGCCTAAGAGAGGCGGCGTGCTCGAAGATCTTTCGAGGAATTGTTGTTGGGCCTATCCGTCCTACGCCTAAGAAAGGCGGCGTACTCAAAGATCTTTCGAGGAATTGTTGTTAGGCCTATCCGTCCTATGCCTAAGAAAGGCGGCGTACTCAAAGATCTGTTCGAGGAATTGTTGTTGGGCCTATCCGTCCTATGCCTAAGAAAGGCGGCGTACTCAAAGATCTTTCGAGGAGTTGTTGTTAGGCCTATCCGTCCTATGCCTAAGAAAGGCGGCGTACTCAAAGATCTGTTCGAGGAATTGTTGTTGGGCCTATCCGTCCTATGCCTAAGAAAGGCGGCGCACCCACAGATCTTTCGAGGAATTGTTGTTAGGCCTATCCGTCCTATGCCTAAGAAAGGCGGCGCACCCACAGATCTTTCGAGGAATTGTTGTTAGGCCTATCCGTCCTATGCCTGAGAAAGGCGGCGTGCTCAATGATCTTTCGAGGAATTGTTGTTAGGCCTATCTCGTTAAAGTTCTCTGTCCCTCGCGGTTCTCAACGGTCGCTTTTTCCATGTATGTGAAAGTCTATTTTGTCTGTGTGTGTGTAAGTTTGGTTGTCCGTTACTGTTATTGTTATTGTATTGTTGGCTGTTGCGTCGTTGCTCGTGTTGTGTTTGTGTTGTTTGTTGTTAGTCTGTTGCTTGTTGTTGTTTGTTGGTTACTATTTTTTGGCTGTTAATGATTCATTTTGAAAGCTATCACTGGTAGCACATAATTGTGTGCCGTAGCTGGTTAATTTTTTTTGTTTTTTCAATTTCTGTCAATTTCTGTCGGATTTTGTCGGGTTTTGTCGGTTTTTGTCGGTTTCTGTCGGTTTCTGTCGGTTTTTTTCTGGGGGGCCTTACGATCTGTTCACCTACGATCTGTTCGCCCTTTTTGTTTTAATGAATGATAGATGTATTTTCAAAATGTATGACTGTCATACCTATCCTATGGGTGGTTTTTGTCGCCTTCTTTATACAAATGATGGAGGAGCAGTAAATACAAAACCCACACAAGATTCTCTAAAAGAGAACGGTATAGAACACTACACAACAAGAAACCACGCAGCGTTCAGTGAAGTAGCAATTTAAACTTTCAAAAGGATGCTGTATAACAGAACAAAATATTGATTGGAGAGACTTTTTGAAATTGTATTAACTTATAATAGTAAATTAATCCATTCAAGCACTGGTTTTACACCAGCGCAAGCGAAACTCAAAAAATGATTTTGAAGTAAAACTAAATATATCAATGAAAGCAAGACATTCCCGCACATATCCAGATTTAGAAGTTGGAGACAAAGTTGAAGTCAGAAGGAAAAAGGAATAACTGAAAAGCAACAAACCTCACACTGGACTAAAACAACTCATACAATAACCAAAATAGACACTAGCTTGGGTCAGAAATATTATTCAGTTTGCTGATGTTAAGAAACTGCTGTTGAGGCCTGAGATGTTAAAGATATAGTTTTAGACTAAAAGGGGTTTCAAGACAAATTACCTATATACATTTGTAAGATGATAGAGTTTATGAACAAATTACCTGTTGACATATTGGGCAATGTTACGTCATACAAATTTGGACAACCAGAATATGTAAGAAAAACAATGCCATAACAAAGCATTAAAAAAAACAATTACAAAATAATAACAACAACGGAACCACAAACAATATACAAATACACAAAAGTAAATGGAGGGGAACTGAAACAAGTTAAAAGGGAATATGATATTGAAAGAAGAGTGCCATTTGGAATGGACAGCATTGAAAGTATTACCAACAAACAAAAAGATGAATTATTAAGTTTAATCTATGAAGAAGTAGAAGATGAAACAGATTTTCAAGCAAAAATAGATGTGTTTGTAGTCATAAGAATAAGGGATAATGAACGAGAATATGAAGATGGCATGTTTTCAACCTTAGGCATGTCTTCCTACTCTGGTGACATGAATGATGATAATTATGAAACTATAAATGAAAAACAATATTAACAAAGTGTTGAGCGAAGCAGTCAAACATTTGAAGAATGGCATTCAAAACTTGAACCGGCGTTTTTTCCGTTTCGGCATACAATCATTTGGTTTCAGATTAATCATTAAAGAAAATGTTTAAATAACATAACAAAACCATTGTTAAGATAGTTAAGAATTATCTTAAAAATGAATTAAGCTTGAACGTTTGTTTTGACTACTGAACTACTACTACTACTCAACAAGCAAGGCAACAGAACAGACAGGGGTGGAGTTTAGCCCATTCTACAGTGGAGTTTAGTCCGTTCTACAGTGGAGTTTGGTCCATTCTACAGTGGAGTTTAGTAAGGTTATTGACAATACACATACTGAAACGGCGCAACGGATGCAACAAGGTAAGAAATCGGAATGGGGTGAGAACTATGTAAAACATAGACAAGAAGATTTATACAAAATCCCGAGTGAGTTAATCAGTGAGTTGTTGGTGAGTGTTTTGTAATGTTTCTTTGTTCTGCGTTTGTTAGTTTCCTTGCTCGTTTCTGTGTAGTTTGTTTGTTTGGGTGTGTTTTTTGAAAAAGGGTCTGACCCCTAGGCTACTGAATGAAAAAGGGTTTTAACAAAAAATGTATATTAATATAGGTATTATGTCTATTCAGTATTGCTCAGATTGTCAGAAAACAAAACATGTGGATTACTTTACTGGAAATTATAAATGTTGTGATAAATGCCGTGAGAAAAGGAAGAGAGAAAAAGAAACCAAAAGTGAACGAAGATGATGAGCATGCGGAGAAAGTCCGATGTTCCAAATGTGTTTGTATGAAGTTGCCTAACCAATTTTCTGGCAATAACAAAACATGCAACCCATGTTCAGAAAATAATAGAAGACGGCAAGAAAGAAACCCTGGCAAAGCAAAAGAAAGTTGGCAAACATAATATTCTGAAAACAAAAAAGGGATTGCTGAATGGAAAACTGAATACAACAAAACATATTGTAAAATTGAAACAGTGTGTGATGCGTGGAATTGTACTGTTAAGAAATGTAATTGGTCCAGGCATTGTAAAAGTGATAAGCACGCGAAGCGCGAAGCACAACGTGCTGAGCACTTGCAAAATTTAAGATTGAAACAGGGTTGTGAAAAAGATGTAAATGATGATGTGGGCGGCGCAGACGGACTAGATTCAGCCATGGGGCAGCACCCGCTTGCTCGGGCACCATGGGCACACGACGGCCACTACGACACCACGGGACCACACCACAAGGACCACACCACAAGGACCACGGCCACCACGGGACGCACCACACGGCCACCACGGCACAAGCACCACACGGCCACCACGGCGCAAGCACCACGGGACCACACCACAGCCATTGCGAGCGCCACAGGCACCACGAGCGCCGCAGGACCACACCACGGGCGACGGGACCACACCATCACATGCGCCACAGCACCACAGGACCACACCACGGGCACCACGGACACCACGGGGCCACCACGGGCACCACGGGCACCACCACACCACGGGCACCACGGGAACCACGGCTGCGACGGGACCGCACCACGGCCACTACGGGACCACAGCCGCATCCTTCATAGTCTCCCGGATGTTGGCCATGCCCACAGGGCCCGTCCGTCAGGAGGGTGTCCTTTGACTTCGAATTGAACGTGTCGGAGGTCCACCAGGAGTCCACCCTGACCCATCTAAAGCCGGGACCTGTAAGCAGGCGTGGGAATCCAAGACAGGGACTCCTTCTTTCCTGCGCAAGAGGCACCTGACGTTTGACCTGGCCCCCGCCGCCTGTGGCGGGAAGAGGCGGTCAGGGAAGAGAGGCCCGGCTCCGCCAGACGGTGCTTCTTCTTGGTCGCGTTCTGCGGCTGCGCCTAGCAGTCTTTGGTCTCCCGCAGCTTAGGGACTTGGCAGAGGATGGGCGCTGTTGCCGGCATCGGAAGCTTGCGCCGCAGTAGATGGGGCCACTCAGGCGCGTGGAAGGGTTCCTCCTGATCTCCTTGCTAGTTCTTTTAGTCTCTCCCATCGCTGGACCCATCGGCGCCTGTTCTCCCTGAAGGGCATCGGCGCCAGAGGCAGCCGGCTCCACCAGAGCTGCTGGGGCGGCCGTCTGCTCCTCCATGGCCACGGACTCAACCATTTCCGCTCGCAAAAAATACGCAGACCACACGAGATGGGCAGCCCAAAGCAAATAAGGGTAGCCCAAGTTCAAAGCGGTCTTGAGCCAAAATGGCCCCAAGGTCTCAAGCCACCTGGCCCCGTGACAAGTGCCTATGAAAGCGTAAAAACTGTCAACTCTGGCAAAGGTCAGAGTCAACATAGGCCCAACATGTGAAAGCCATGAAGCGCAACCCTTCGGAAAAACAAACTGCAGTAACCAAGCTTCGCCTAGCCTTTGGCGCATTCCAGCAGCAAGAATACTTTCGCACGGCCACCGCCGCCAGAGCGGAAACGAACAGCGCAGCGCACACGCCTCCCGCATCACTTGGATTCATGGGAGGTCTTCCCTAGCAGTTCGTGTTCCGCCTACTCGGGGCTACTTAGTAGCGGCTACTTGGATGCTGCCGAGCAACTGCCAGTTCGCTGCCACAAGGCGTCCTGCGCCGTTCCAGGCAGCCCCTGCTCTTTGACGACTGTTAGGCACGTGACCGCAACCCTGAGCCCCTCCTTGGAGGCATGCTGCAGCTGCGCAGCAGTCGGGAAGGCGCCGAAAGCAACGCTCGTCATCGGCCCGACATTGGCGTTGCAATAAGAACCACCCACGCTCCAAAACATGCGTCACAGGTAAAGGCCGCCTTTACATCACATCCAATTGATAGAAGACGTGATCATTCCAGCATCTGTTTCACCTTCATGCTTGGAGCCCCGTGACTGTGAAACATGCGGCGCAGCACATCAGCTCCTGTCAGCTCCTTCCGGGCAGTCCGAGCGACGGCCTCAGGGTAGATATTTCAGCCATCCTGTTCATCTGTTCTTTGTGACACCAGGGGTGCGATCGGGCTTGCGTGATCCGACCGTCACCAACACCTGCAAGACACGGTGTAGTGAAGGAGCGTTGGTTTTTTTGGGGCCCTTTCCCCATCTGCGTGCCCTGAACCCGCGCCCGCTTGCAACCACAACAACAGCATCTTGCTCTTGCGTTCAAAGACTGCGTAAGCCGCCTCCTCTGAAGTTCTGCGTCGCGCCACCATTGCAGCTGCAGCAACAACCACCACGACAACAACAAGGACAACGACAACAACAACAGCAACAACAGCAGCAGCAACAACAACAAGAACAACCGCAACAAGAACAAGAACAAGAACAAGAACAAGAACAAGAACAACAACAACAACAACAACAACAACAACAACAACAACAACAACAACAACAACAACACTTCGACGGCTTGTAAATGAACGCCACGCCAAGACACAACACAACGAACACCAGCA
>CAUJNA010000115.1:297071-324220 GCA_963377175.1 Effrenium voratum
CGCTGCAGCCGCTGCTGGGGCGAACCGTCCAGTTTGACAGTGAGACGTCCGTGGGGCCCAGGATCTGCTCTCCTATGGCGGCCACCACCTCGTCGGCCCCTCCGTCGTCCGGAAAGCGCACGGCTATTTGCAGGGCCGAGGCCGCCTCCGTGACGCCGAGCTTGCCCGCAAGGAGGCCGTCCGCCTGTGCAATGGTGTAGTAGCTGAGCAGGGCGGCTGCAATGCTCGAGGCCGTTGCCGTGTCCTGGTCGGCGGCTGAGCGGTAAGTTCTCGTGAGTGTTTCTCGTTCGGCAATCAAGCGTGCGGTTCGTCTTGGCCCAATGAAAGACATGGGTAACCAAACAGTCGAGGGCGCCGTAGAAGTCGTCAACATCGAGGTTGGACTTGGATCCGTATTTTGGCGCTGCTTCGATGATGGATCTCTTAGATGCTGCCAGTTCGGCGCTGATCCGGATATGGTTGAGCGGATCTTGGTTCGCCTTGTTGAAGCTTTCTACGATTCCTTCCATCGCGTAGTTGATGGCGGATATCTGTGGATGTTGAACTTCTTGTCCTTTTCCAAGTTTGTTGCATGCTGAGTTGGCGTCGCCCGTGATGACGTCGACCATATGCTGAATACCTCGATTTATGAATCGAGTCATGTTCTTGACTACTGCTTGGTAGGACTTGGTTGCCGCGCATTCATAATGGTATACTCCGACCGTTAAGAACGGCAATCCTGCTCGGTGAACATGAGTCCTGTTGTATTCTCCTTTTGTCTGAATGGTCAAGACGGCGTCGGTAACATATTCCGTAATTCCACATTCGCAATAAAGAATCCTTCCAAATACGATATAATTCTGTTGATGTCCTTGGGTCCTTGGCCTTTGTTGGCACATTCCACGTCGAATCATTTCCGGAGGTGCTGACGATGACGTCGTTGAAGATCTCACCTACCGTTTCAGTTTCGCGAGTATGCTCAGCAGGAACCGGTTTTCCTGACAGGTCTCGATGGAGAGGTACCCTTGTGTTCTCGGTTTCTGACAGCAATCCATACCATACTCTGAAGTAAGCTCCAGACATCACCCAATTCTGGGATTTGGTAACTGTGCAGCGGTGGATAAGGTCCACTCGTGCTGTCTTATCTCCTCTCACGAAGCATCCGATGCCCTTGCATCCTCCCTGGTTCACGACAATACCTGTGTATCCGGCTCGTTCGAAGGCTGCACGTACTGTTTCATTCTGGATACCATCCGCTTCTTGGAGGCAAAGTACGTGTCCTGGATTGTTTTCGATTAGACCAAGGAGAACTGAATCTTCAAGGTCACCTTTTCTTCGGTTTCCTGGTTAGATAGGCGGTCGTTCGAGGTTTCCGAGGTTCAGGATGTTGAGTCGGAGGATCGGTACAGTGCCTTGTTCAAGGATGTCGATGTTGGTGCTGCATGGAGGTGTCGTATGATATCTGAGATGCAAGGTCCAGTTTACCTTGGCTGTCTCTCCATTTGCAAAGGTGAACTTGGTCTCGGCCGGGATATACTGATAGGAGATGATGTCCTTCATGGGTTCGATGGCGTGTGTAAAACGCTGGATTGCATGCCAGCTGCCCATGGATCTGGTACATCCGTTGTCCAGGATCGCATAGGTCGGATTGCGCTGATCAGCTTTGTTGCCAAAAGGCTGTGATTTGTTGTTACGGACAAATTGTGTTCTGAAACTGGATCGGATTGGATCAGCTTCTTGTGGATGGCTTCTTTCTCATGCTGCTGAACTGCGTCATGGAATGCCATTAATGCTTGTCCTGTGCTGGATGTCTCGTGGGATGAGTACCATCCCTGCTCACTCCAATTCCATGATGGATCCCAATCTTGATCTGTCCAACCGGCACACGTAGGCTCTGTGGATGGGGCAGTCGGCTGGATGGCGGGCTGCTCCTCCGTCTTCTCTGCGATGGCTGCGAACGTTTTGGATTTTCCTTTGTCTTGTCCGCCTTTTCCTTTGCCATTGTCATAGAATGGATAACCTTTGTTTCCATCATAGGGATATTGGAATTTTGATTTTCCTTTCTTTCCTTTCTTTCCTTTGCCTTTTCCCCAGTATGCCTGGTCGTAGGGATCCTGATATTCGTTGGCCATATTGGCCTTCCCGCCAGAACCGCTTTTCCGAAAGGGTTTGAAGCCACCTCGTTGGTGACTGCCCTTTTTGTTTGCTGATTTTCCTTTTCCTTTTCTTTTCTTGAATTTGAAATTCCGCCCAGACACTTTCCTTGCAATGAACGCATCATTCTCCTCCAAAACCCAAAATGTCTCTTCATCATTGGTCGCCATGAACCCTTCCAGTCCTTCTTCGTCTTCTACCCAAAAGCCTTCTTCGCCTTCGAATTCTCCTTGTTCCAGGGTGTAGAGGGTGTTGCTCCGGTTTCCTCCGGGAGGTCGGGTGGATGGATCTTGGATGGATGTTCTGGTCGTGATGAAGAGATCGCGGTACTGCGTCTTCATCATCTCGTAGGTGTAATTCTCAAGCGAGATGTTTCTTAATGACGTTGCACTGATCAGTCTTTCTCTCTGCTGATCTGATAGTTCACTCTGGATTATGAAGAATTGTGCAATGAGGTTATCGCTGAGGGAAATGCGTCCTTGTGTCTTGCCTGCATGCCGTTGATGTACTGCCTGAGTACTTCTGGATTGTCGGCTTGTAGCAGATCTGGAGGCGGGGCTCTTGCACCGGCTGCTTTCTGATGCGCGGCCGTTCTTCTTGCATTTGCATCTTGTACGGATGTTAAAAACTCTGGTGACTGTGCCGTATGTGTGGGCATCAAGTCCATCCAGGCTGCTTTCAATCTCATCAAGAGGATTTCGAAATTGGATGTGAATATGAGGAACTCGGTGTTCTGCCTTCTGTGATTGAAGAAATTGAGAAGTCTGTATAAGTACACGTTCGTCGAGCCCTTCAGGAAGAACTTCTTCAGCGTGCTCTTGAAATAGTTGACTCCTTCTTCAGGATCTTGCAAAAGGTCGTTCTGGAGGACTGCTTTGTGCATGTGAGCGTCTCCTATGAGTCAGCTCTTGAGTAATGGTCCTCTTTTGGATGCTTGAATGGTGGTGAAGGTCACCCAATCATCTACGAGTTCTTCATATCTAAACCAGCTGACTTTTCCGTCGTACGACGGCGGCTGCTTGGCGGTCATCGATAAATTGAGCGTCTCTTCAGTGTAGCCGGATGATCGGCCAACACTTGAATAGGCCTCCATGAAGCCTTCTCCATCGGATGACATTGTGTATGGATCTCTGCGGAAAACCTGCTCCGCTACCACAATTGAGTCCCACTGCCGGGGGTACCGTATCCCAGAAGGGAACAGGTGCCTTGTGGTAGTAGAGGTTCTTATATGTGGTCCCTGGATCTATCTGCAAGAGAATCCAATATGTCAATAATGGATGAATTGAGAATGGATGTCCCTGGTTGTGTTGTTGGATGAATATTCCTGCAAAGCGGACTGCAAGCCTTTGTATCACGATCGCATGAGTGTGAAAGTGTTATGTACAAGAGGGCCTTGAGCCGACATGAAAGCGGAGTGTGTGATAAGGTCAATGCGAAGCAAAAGCAAACACAAAACAGACACAATTTCTTTTGACCTTTCACACCGAATTAATAGTATGGGCTTCATGGCCTTCCGCCGTAGCCATGTGTGCCGTAGCCATATGTGTATTATTTAAATTGATTCATCCTGTTTCTGGCGCGGACGAACTGTCTTGTTGGCAGAATGGAAAACGTCTGTACTGGTAGCGTGAAATACCTAATTGTATCAAAACGAATGGATGCAAGACACTTTGTGCGTGCGGGACTGTGTGAAACTATTGATCACTCATTGAGATATTCTTGATGTGGATGAGGATCAATTGATTGAAATTCGTAGTGCCGGATCCGTGTGAATACTCTCAGCTTGGCTTCTGATAGCTTCATTCATAGCAATCATGGTATCTCATCATCTCTGCGGATCTGAATCGCATGGGCCAAGCGTTAGCATTTCGTTGTTGATGCGCTGGAAGCGTTCGGCGGATGTGACTTGATAGTTCGAGATGGCCTGCTCAATGTCCTCGGTGATGGATTCCAATTTATGTGGATCGAGCTTGGCAATCTCGGATGTGCGGTACTCTTGTTGGATGTCTGTTTTTCCCCAACTGAATACGAATGTCATCATACAATCTGGGAACGTCCGGTCGTATCCTGAACCTGTCTTCGTATGAAGATGATGGCGAGCAATGGATTTCATTGTGCATGAGGTAGCCATGGAAAAATCCAATCTGTCTGCGATGGGCATTCCTTGTGCTTCATTCCAGGTTCTTTGGTAGTTCTTCATGATGTAATTCATGAGGCCTTGCTCCGGATTGTAGACGGATTGCAGCTTACTGTAAGTGTTCGCGGATTTGTTTGCGTCGCCTGTGATTGCATCGCATTGGTAGTAAGTGACAAGTGGCATGATTCCTTGTTGGACATCATCTCTTGCTGCACCATGCGTGATGTTCGGATGAATATGGAATACTCCGATGGTTGCAAAAATGGAAGTTTTGCCCTTGTCACATGGCGTGTGTCGTAAGATTGATTCGGGGCATCTACGGATTTTGGAAATGCACCACGGAGCTGATTGTTCTGCTCAATGTGGATGCCGACAATCTCATTGTTCTTGCCGTGTCCCTGAATGATGGTGCGTGGCGGCAATCTCCTTACAACGTACTTCGCATGGTCTGTGAACATGGATGGTCCGGTGGTTGCCAAACAGTCGGATGTGGGAGTATCATAGTCCGGATCGATGCAATTCTCCTCGAGTCCGAAGAAATGTTGTACTCCACCAGTGGCTCTTGGATGAAATGTATCGTGCCAATAATTCGACTCTTGCGTGCTTACCGCCTCGGACAAAGCATGCGATGGGTCTTGCAGACCCATAACTTGAGCACAATGCCCTTGTATCCGCATTTGATGAACAATTTGATGAGAGCGACGGTCTTTTCATCATTCGGAAAGAAGAACGGATCTGCCTCATTGATGCAAAGGATGTGCGCACTGTTCTGCATCATCTGCATGACGAGCGGCCGGTGCTTGATTGGCCATTGCTTGAGTTCCCTATTGTCCAGCTTCGGATTCCTCGTGAGGTTTCCGTGATTCACCGTCAGCACGTTGAGCGTCAAGGTGGACGGATAGTCTTTTCTCTTGAGGTAATCAACAATGGGGCCATCTACTCCCTGCATCAGCGATCCGAGGATGTCCGTGAATGATTTGATCAGGTCTGGATCATCGTCGTGCCTCAACTTCTTGAGTCCGATTGGAAGTCTGAGCGGATACCCTGAAGGGTGTTGTGCTGTTCTGAATTCTTCCACGGTTGGCTCCGGATTCGGATGATCGAAGTAGAACTCCTCGTCATCGGTGTTGATATCCGGGTTCACGTGTGCCAAGGATCTCAGTTCGCATTCATTCAGTTCTGGATGGGTCCTGCTTGGATTCTCATAGTACCTCTCCATGAACTTCTCGAATTGCTCTTGGATCTCTTCAGACTCTTTTGCTGCTTCAGGCTTACTCATTTCTCTGTCCAAATTGACCTTCTGAAAGTCCCGGTCGAATTCTGCCAAGTTGTCCGGATTAAGGAGCTCCACGGTGACCTTTGGCTTGACGGATCGATCTTCTTCTTCCTTCATGCTTTCTTCATCTTGATCTGTTGAATGCCGTCGTTTCTTGGTCTCACTGGATTGCTCCTGCTCGGACTGGTGCTTGTTGGACTTGTCGCACTTGTTGTTCGCATCGACGCGCAAGAAGAAATGTTCTGCAAACTCTTGGATCGTACATTCGCATTGCTCCTTGTCCTCTCTGTCGAGGTTCTTCTTCATGATCCAGGAGTTGTGGAACAGTGACTGTCCATCGATATCATATGCTGCAATGATGTAGGATGGATCGATAGTACTCTCCGTCAATGCTGTTCATTCTTCGGCGAGTCGGATATTGTATGGATTGTCCGTGGTGAAGGCAAGAATTAGCAAAGCATCGGGTCAGCGCTGGGTCGGACGACTCATCATCGTACAAAACGTCGTCGATGCATGCCATGTGGACATGTTGCCTTCCCCGAGGGGTTGTGCTCTTTCCTGGTTTTAGACCCTGCTTCATGATGCGCTCCATCTGGTTTCCATAGGTAGCATGGAACATGAATGTGACAGGCTTCTTCGAGAATGGATCAATCTTCCTGCCCTGCTCGATGGATGGAGGTGCTGGTCGTCGCATCCTTCGGCTGTGCTGTGCCCTCGTCTTCATGGTCCTGTTCCTGATGCTTGGGTGAATGGGGGAGATCGTAGGATGGCTCTTCCCACTTGTGATTCTGCGGATGTTTTCACAAGGGTCGCCCTATGGATTCCATTTCAACATACCGTGAATGACCACTGATGCATCTCACACACAGCTCCATGTCATTGTCGTTGAAGAATGCTTTTCCATCGGGCCTGAGTGCATAGAATGCGGCGTTGGATGTGAGGCAATCAAGCCATCGGTTCCTTGGGACAATCTCATTTCTGGCTTCCCGTTCGCCATATGTTCCGTCAAACTTTGGATATACGAATGCTACCTCGAATCGTGATTTTCCATACCGCGGAAACATATTCATCAAGAATATGCCTGGCTTGGTGCCCAGAAAATTCTTCGCGTGGGTGATCGTGCACAATGCCTCATAGAGTTCGCAGGATCCATCAAGGTTGATCTGGATGGCTCGTTTGAGTTCTCTTCCTTCTCTTGGATTATGTCGAAGGCATTCGGAGAACAACCTGCTCAATCTCTCCACTGAGATGGGCAATTGGCTTGGCCGCGGTTGGAATCATGCCATAGTAGGTGCAGAGGGATTCAACCTTGGTAATGGTCCTGTGCGTGTCGATCAACTTGTTGTGGGACACCGTGGGAATGACTTCGGCGTTATAGTTTTCGGGATCGTCGTTTATGTAACACACATGCTGTAGATCTTCTTGATGTAGGACATGTACGCTCTCTCTGCATTTTCTCCCTCTCCACGAATGGTAGGGTCCCAGTAGTCATTGAATTTGGCCCTCAACCAACATGGCTTCTCGTGCTTGCCTCTCAGATGTTCAGGAACGTGCTCGAATTCAGAGTGCTGCTCAAGGGTGGTGGAACATTCATGATAATACGGCTGCACGAAGGATAGAAATCGATCGTTCCAGAACGGTGAGGGAGTCGCGGTCTCCTTCAGAAGCTTGATTCCAGTCTTGCTGGGCTTGTTGGGTGTGATCCACCTGGAGTTCTCAATGGATGCAGGGGGTGCCTTCATCGTCGCTCGTCTGGGCAATGGCGGCATTGGTATGCTTGACATTGTCGGATTCCGTCCCATCGTCCAGAGAATTGGATGGCTGCGCCTTGATCTTTGGAGTCAGCCTCAGTGGTGGCACTGGTGGCTGCATAGGCATTGCCTTCTTGCCTCGAGAGGTCGACCGGCGGATTTCTTGCCTTCATCGGTGTCGGAATCACGATCGTAGTCTGCCTGTTCCATTGGGATGTCCTCCTCATCTGGATTGGATCGCGATTTCTTATCATCATTGATCTCCTCCATGACATAGTCGGATGATTCATCATCGTCATCACTCTGGCGGGAAGGTGAATCTTTGAGAGGTGATGCTCGTCTCTTCCCTGCCGGCTTCGGAGTGGATGACTTCGACTTGCTGCTTGCGAAGATCTTTGTTAGGAGCGGCATGTCTTCGATCGAATTGAACACACACGGTCGCAAAAGGGTCGAATGGATTGTAAACCAAATGGGCTGCGGACGCAGACACATATCTTGAGATTCAAGAAAGTTGACAGGCAAGATGCTCATCACGGCGTTGGGGATTGAAAATCACTAAAATGGAAAATTCATGCATCGAAATTCATGGACATGTCGATCATGCCCAGGTTCCCCAATAAGCAAACATGGATTCTGCTACACCGACTCCTGCGAATGCAATTATGTCGGGTCCGTGTTTTGTATTGCGTGCTAGCCGCTAGCCATGCAACCAAAAATGCTTTGTTCTGCAACATAGTACGGAAGGGTGGATGAGCGTCCACATTCAGGAGGTTGCCTGTCAATACTGCTTTGATGAGCTCGTCGGCCTTCGCTGAGTGTTTTGTCAGCGATTCTGCTAGGCAGTCCTCGCTCCGTACATGTGCGAGATCGTGCATCTGTCCACTATTGCTTTCCTTTCGCAACATTTGGATTAAATGCATTGTTTCTTTCTGTTCCGGTTGATGAGTGGATGCTGTTGTAACAAGATTGTTAGCATCTGTGCGAATATGAACATCTGCGATTTCACCTGTAATGTCTGACCAGAGTCCGCGAAGAAATAAAGCTGAACCGTAACAACGCATCAGTCCGCGCAACTCAGCATCAGTTGGGGACATGGTTGTAGCGGTGATCTTATGCGTCTCATAATCGACCAGTGAGCCTCGCGAATTCGATGAGCCCTGGCGAAGATCTCGCTGCTCTGCAAGAAAGATAACATGCGCGCGTTGGGATGACTTGTCTTCATTGTTGCGATAGGATGCATCTGGATAACCAACTATGCGTGTTTTTCCCCGAAGGGGCCAGAATCTCATGCTTAGCGGAATGCTTTTGATGGTTCTGACTGTTATTTGTTGATGGCGCGAACGTCCTCAATGGTTGGTGATGATGCCTTGGATGCACACCTGGAGAATTGATAACCAATGTGGAATTGAGTTCGCGATTGACCCAAGACACTTCTGTAAGCAGTATGCATTTGAGGAGTGAGTGGTGTATCATCCCTTAGATACTTGTCAAAGGTGATCTCCTGAAGTTCGTCGATGGCAACATTCTGATGGCCACTGGATTCGTTGTCCTACGAATAGGCAATCATTCTTGTCTTCGGAACCGACTTGAAAATCTTTACGAAGTCGTCCCATGATTTCCTTTTCGAGCAGGTCATCACCGGTCATTAGAAGATCATCTACATGAAGAGAAAGTGCTCCATGAACTTGTCGATTCTTGGCGTTGTTACCGGAAACGGGGTCCATGAGGTAATCAACTGCGCCTTCTAAATCGAATGCATTGGATGATTTCTTTTCATTGGTCGGTGTGGATTTTGGAAGCTGTTTGCCGTAGTAAACATATGTACGAGGGTGTGCTCGTGTTGGCACGATATGCGGCGGATATCCCATTTCAGGAGGGATTTGACAAATGATGTCACGGTTCTGATCATATGCTTCGCCTTGGAGGAATGCTGTCTTCAGGTCCATATGAAATATATTCCAGCCCTTATTTGCGGCTGCTTGGATTGCAAGGCGGAAGCCACTCCTGGATGCAGCAGGACTGTCTGTCTGCTGATCATTCTTCTGCTTGTCTTGGAAACCCCGGAGGACCCAGCGAGCCTTCGTTTTCAGGAAGTTACCATCTTTATCTCGCTTTAGGGTAAGGACCCAGCGACCGGTGACCCAATTCCTGACATGGATCTTTCGTGTGTCGACTAAGTCGAACACCTCATTGTCAAGCCAGGATTTGCACTCAAGATTCTTAGCTTCAAGGAATTGCTTTTGATAAGCTCTTGTCTCAGTAGCTGTTGCTTCTTTCCGCTTCTTGCCAATGAGTGCGGATGTGGATGAAGCCTTCAAGGATTCTTGCTTGGATGAGTACAAGACTAAAAGTGCTCGGTCATCGTCCGTCATGTTCTTGCAAAGCCGGTCAACATGATTCTTGTCCTTGTACTTTTGATGAGAGAATCCACATTGATTGGACGGTTTGAAGGTCCCTTTTACGTGTCCAAGGAGGACAGGGTTTCCTTCGATATCTCTCGGAACTGTGAAGGATCCAGTATTAGCACAGATCTTCTGCTCTGCCGTCATGAGTGACCATTGCGCTTCATCAAGAACAAGGTCGGCTTCCTGATCGTCGTGCGGTCTCGTCCTCTGAGAGTCTTCTGATTCATCATCTTCTCGGTCAGTGTATTGTATGGTTCTCTGTGAACTTCCAGTGCCGGATGAAGCTGGAATATGAGGAATGAGTCCTTCCTCACTATCGGATTGCATCGGCAAGTTGACTGGATTGTTCGGATTGAAATCGGATGAAGCCGCAGGTTCGTTCCTGGGAGATGACCCAGGTGTATCTACATCATCTGGATTCTCGCCTGGCTTCTTTTCTTTCCTGTCTTCTGCTTCTTGGATGAACTGCTCTCTAAAGGAGCAGTTGTTTCTTCTTGCTCAAGATGAGGCAGTTCAAGCTCTTCATCATTGTTCTCTGCTTCGGGATTCGTCAGAATTGCTGGTGGTGATGGCACCACGACAGTCGGAAGAACCGGTTGAGATGGTTGCGACTGAGACGGCAAAGTAACATCACCCCCCAGTCGATTGAGTCCACTTGAGGACGAACTTGACTGCTTTTGCCGTTTGACTGCGGGATTTCCCCCCGTTTGGCTTGTCATGTGGCGGCAGCGGTGGATCTACTGGACTGTCTGGTGATACACCTGGTGGTGCTGGCGGCATGGGATGATCTCTGATCAGGCTGATGTGGAGGATCCGGAGGAGGACATATGCTTGTCCGGTGGAGTTGGAGGTCTTGGATCAGGCATGGGTTGGTCTGGTTGATCAGGTGGCTGCTGTGTGTCGGGTTGCCGAGGTGAATTTGTTGGATCCATGGGATCGACCTCGACGGGCGTCGGCTTGATGGTCGGCGCATCTGAGAAAGAGTGATGAACGGATGAGTACATCACTGCATGCCACGTCTTTGGATCATAGTTTTCCCAATCAGCTAAAATATCGATTTCAGTCCCCGGAGGGTACTGTTTCAGTGTTTTCTGAAACTTTTGGACTAGCGGATCTTGGATGACTAGCGGTTGAACATTCTTGTTGAATGCGAGGTCCTGGATTCTAACGGCGGTGCTGCTGCTAGTCATATTGAACTCCTTGTCGATGGCTTCCATCTCCTTTCGAAGAAAATCAACCTGCTTGTCGGTGAATGGCTCGAAGATGTCCTCAAGAAGGTACACTTCATTGTCAAGCGGTTTCACCTTCAGGTGACGCAGGATGATGCGCGCGAGATCCTGACAGAACTGGTAAGGGTAGACCTGTGCCAGTTTGGTTCTACTTCCGAAAGTGCCGGCATTTCCCTCGAGGGGTTGATGCTCATGTTTTACTGAACTGGTAAAATTCTTACACTTTCTGAAGATCGGTCTCATTACCTCGGGAGGTAAGCAGTGCATCAACCTTGTTGGCTTGAGACTTCTGGGTCCGGATTCAGGATCCTTCAGTCCGTATGCACAGAAGTGGAAATCTCCCCAGGTTACAGATGGATCTGAAAAGAGTTGCTGCATGCACTGCAAATACCAGATCCTGGATGTTTGAGGATTTTCGATAATGAAATATCGTCTGTGCTTCAGCTGGTATCGCGCGATGGATGCCACAAATTCAACCATCGGGATGTAGCGCTTCCGCTTTTCCCAGACCTTCTGTTGGTCTTGTTGGGTGTTCTGCATGTTTGACCATGGTCCACAGACTGGTGCCATGAGGATGAGATCAGGCGCTTGTTCTCTGATGATCTCCATGACCATGTGTCGTCCTTTGGATGTCATCACGTCAACTCCGTTGCGGATGTCAACTGGTGTCCCAACCTTCATACCAGTGAGTGCACAGCCTGGCACTTCCTGCAAAGATCTCGAGAACGTGGATCTTCCCTTTACGTACACAATTGCAATGTGCTTGTTCAGGAACGGATGTCATATCTCCCACGAACATGTTCTCTGCAGGTCTTGGCGCTGCCGGATTGGGAGTTGTTTTTCCCGCAATGCGTAATGGTCGTGAGGATGCTGGCTTCGGAGTTGGAATGGATGATCCCTTCTTCTTGGAATCGACTGAGGAGCCGCCTTGTTCTTTCTGCAAGGATTCCTTCTCATCTGGTAATAGGAGATCAATTCCAGGTTTCCCCGGAGGCTTGATGAGTCGTGTTCCGAGATCAAGTCCAACCATTGCTCCTTCCAAGGAAATGACTTTCCCTTTTAGCCATATTCCTCCCTTGCTTCCGTCGGAACGAATCTTGGATTTGTCTTCCTGCCAGTAGAATACCTTGTCCTTCAATCAACTGAAGAGGTTTTGAACTCATTCGGAAATTCTGAGCCAGGTCTCTTCGGATGTCCTCGGATTGACGAGCTTCTTGGAACGCTTGCTTGGATAGTTGATTGACCTGGATAGCTGTAAGCTCTTCCTCATTCCTTTCGATCGTCAATTGAGTCGGTGTTGCGACATCAAGTTGGATGAGATCTGCTGGTCTTCGTCCGAATGCGAGTTCCAGAGGTGTTACACCCCCGTAGGTGACAGTTTGATTTCTGACAGTTGCTGCTGCCTTCACAAGTTGTCGGTATGTCACTTTCTTCAATGTGGCAGGTGCATTGCCTGACTTGATGGAATTAAGCATGATCTTCAGCTGAGCCTTCAGGAGTCGAACTGCTGATTCAGCTCGGTTTGGCCATGGTGTATTTGGTCCCAGCGATATTGGTGCAATGTCGAGGGGTTGATAGAAATGTTCCCATGTCTCTGTCATGAAGGCTTGATCGCCGACAACTGATCTTGGCTGCAGGTGGTACTGGTCAAAGTAGTTCCTGAGGGCAGTGATGTTCTCGGCTTCTTGCGTAGTTGTCACTGCCTCAGCAGTGAGCAATGTCGTTGCTCCATCCAGGATGACAAAAACAATGATATGTTCTCCGGTCCCGAGAGGAACCTGACAGTGATCAATGAATGTCATGTCTCCGAATGTGTCCGCTCGAAGTCCACTTGTCTTGCTTCGTGAAGGTGCTTGTTTTGCCGATTGGCAAACTTCGCACTCACTTCGGATTTTGTCAAATAGGTCGTAGACTGATTTTGGCAAGTGAAGCGCACGTGTTCTGAATCGAAATTGGTCGATAGTCATATGATGATGCTGAAGGTGGAGCCTTTTCAACTCTTCTGGGTTGGGCAATCGCTTGTGGATTCTGCCTAAGGCGGTAGGTAATGATGTGGGTTCATCTGTGGATGGTGCTGTAGGATCTGGCTCAATAGTCGACTGGCCCTTCTTGTCGATGATCCTATCTGCTGCCGATCCTGAACCTGATTCTATGTCTTTTCGCGAATTGTCCACGAAGGTGAAAGCGGTCTTACCTTTCCACAGCTTAATCGTTGGTTTGTTCGCCTGTGATGTAAGTCTTCAATTGTCTTCTAGGATTTCTGGATCTCCGCCCTTGGATGCATCGATGATTTCCGTGTACGCTCTCGGCTGATGTTGTCAGGATTGACTGGACATTCCTTCGCTCCAGTGGGTGTGAACAGCGCCTTGCGAGGCGTAATGCGCACACGGATGAGCTGTTTGTTCTTCTTGTCGAGTATCCAGTGATCCTGCTTGATAGACCCGATGATCTTCGGAGTTGCTGCGTCCTCTTTTGTCTCGGGTGATTTGGATGCACAAACCGTTTCGCTCTTCAAGTCATCCCCGGGGGGAAACTTGATGCTATTGTCATCATCGTAGACGTAGTTGGTGAGGCCTTTGATAGCAATCTCTCCGTGGGATTTCACTCTTGCTACTCCAGCAAGATCGACAAGCGCATGTCCTGTACCGGATACTGGAACTGCTTGCATACCAAAAGCCTTGCGTGTGATGGTCATGTACAGGTTCCGCATCTGGCTGATGCTCAGGAGGATCGGTACGGTGCCTTGTTCAAGGATGTCGATGTTTGTGCTGCATGGAGGTGTTGTATGATATAGAAGATGCAAGGTCCAATTTACATTGGCTGTCTCTCCATTCGCAAAAGTGAACTTGGTCTCGGCCGGGATGTACTGATAGGAGATGAGGTCTTTCATGGGTTCGATGGCCTGAGTAAAACGCTGGATTGCATGCCAGCTGCCCATAGATCTGGTACATCCATTGTCCAGAATCGCATAGGTCGGATTGTGCTGAGGGTTGATGACAGGCGCCATCAGCTTGGTTGCCAGAAGGCTGTGATTTGTTGTGACGGACAGATTGTGTTCTGAAACTGTATCTGATTGGATCAGCTTCCGTGGATGGCCTTTTTCCCAGGATGCTCATATGCATCATGGAATGCCATTAACGCTTGTCCTGTGCTGGATGTCTCATGGGATGAGTACCAGCCATGTTCGTTCCATGTCCATGATTGATCCCAATCTTGGTCTGTCCAACCGGCATAGGTAGGCTCTGTGGATGGTGCAGTCTGCTGGATGGCGGGCTGCTCCTCCGTCTTCTCTGAGGTGGCTGCGAACGTTTTGGACTTTCCTTTGTCATGTCCGCCCTTTCCTTTGCCATTCTCATAGGATGGATAACCTTTGTTTCCATCATAGGGATATTGGAATTTTGACTTTCCTTTCTTTCCCTTCTTTCCTTTGCCTTTTCCCCAATATGCCTGGTCGTAGGGATCATAGTTTTCATTGGCCATATTGGCCTTCCCGCCAGAACCGCTTTTTCGAAAGGGTTTGAAGCCACCTCGTTGGTGACTGCCCTTTTTGTTTGCTGATTTTCCTTTTCCTTTTCTTTTCTTGAATCTGAAATTTCGCCCAGACACTTTTCTTGCTACGAACGCATCGTTCTCCTCCAAAACCCAAAATGTCTCCTCATCGCTGTTCGACATGAATCCTTCCAGTCCTTCTTCATCTTCCACCCAGAAGCCTTCTTCACCTTCGTATTCTCCTTGTTCCAGGATGTAGAAGGTATTGCTCCGATTTCCGCCAGGAGGTCGGATGGATGGATCTTGGATGGATGTTCTGGTCGTGATGAAGAGATCGTGATACTGCGTTTTCATCATCTCGTAGGTGTAGTTCTCGAGCGTGATGTTTCTCAATGACATTGCGCTGATCAGTCTCTCTCTCTGCTGATCTGATAATTCACTCTGGATTCTGAAAAATTGTGCAATGAGGTTGTCGCTGAGGGGAAATGCGTCCTTGTGTCTTGTCTGCAGGCCGTTAATGTGCTGCCTGAGTACTTCTGGATTGTCGGCTTGTAGCAGATCGGGAGGCGCGGCTCTTGCACCGGCTGCTTGCTGATGCGCGGCCATTCTTCTTGCATTGGCATCTTGCACGGATGCCAGAAACTCTGGTGACTGTGCCGTATATGTTGGCATCAAGTCTATCCAGGCTGCCTTCAACCTCGTTAAGAGAATTTCAAATTTGGATGTGAATATGAGGAACTCGGTGTTCTGCCTTCTGCGATTGAAGAAACTGAGAAGTCTGTACAAGTGCACGTTGGTCGTGCCCTTCAGGAAGAACTTCTTCAGCGTGTTCGTCTCTTCAGCGAAGCCGGATGATCGGCCAACACTTGAATAGGCCTCCATGAAACCTTCTCCATCGGATGACATTGTGTATGGATCTCTGCGGAAAACCCGTCCCGCTACCACAATTGAGACCCAATGCCGGGGGGCCTTATCCTTGAAGGGAACAGGTCCCTTGTGGTAGTGGATCTATTGGCGGTCCCTGGATCTATTCCGCAAGGAAACCCAATGTGTCAACCGTAGGTGGATTATGGATGGATAGTCCTGGTTATATGGATTGTTGACTGAAGCTGTAAAGCGGTCTGCAATAGTCCTTTTCTCTATAGGTCCATGTGCGTGGATCTATGTGCAACAAAAGGGGCCTTAAGCCAAAAGGATTGCGGGAGACCAATGTCAAACCAAACACACCCCGCCCCATGTGTTTGGTTTGTTACACAATTGATCTCCTGCAACCATTTGGCTCAAGGCCCCCTTTTTGTGTATCATAACACACTCATGATCGCGTGAGAGAAAGGAACCTTTGCAGGCCGCTTACAGGATTATATCACAATACAATCCACCAGGGACAATCCATCCTCCAATCATCCATATTGGCATATTGGACTCTCTCCGGAATAGATCTAGGGACCAAATCAACGACCTCAACTACCACAAGGGTACCAGTTCCCTTCGGGGATAGGCGGCCTCAATTTGTGGTAGCGGAGCGGGTTTTCCGCAGAGATCCAAGGGAAGATGTCATCAGATGGAGAAGGTTTCATGGAAGCCTATTCAAGTATGGCCAAACCAAGTGGCTATACGGAGGAAACACTAAATTTATCGATGACCGCCAAGCAGCCGCCATCGTACGACGGAAAAGTCAGCTGGTTCAGGTATGAAGAACTCGTGGACGACTGGGTAACCATCACAACGGTGGAAGCATCCAAGCGAGGACCTCTGCTTAAGAGCAGACTCACTGGAGATGCTTACATGTACAAGGCAGTCCTCCAGAATGACCTTTTGCAAGATCCTGATGAAGGAGTCAACTACTTCAAGAACACGCTGAAGAAGTACTTTTTGAAAGGTGCGACCAACGTGTATCTGTACAGGCTCCTCAGTTTCTTCAATCATAGAAGGCAGAACCAAGAGTTCCTCATTTTTACCTCAAAATTCGAGATTCCTCTCATGAGACTGAAGGCAGCATGGATGGACTTGATGCCAATTTTTACGGCACAATCCCCATCATTTCGCCAGTCCGTACAGGAAGCAAATGCAAGAACAATTGCTCGACATCAGCAAGGAGCCGGTGTTCGAGCACCGCCTCCAGCCCTGCTCAATGAGGATGATCCAACAGTCCTCAGACAGTATATCAACGGAATGCAGGACAGACAGCGGGACGCATTTCCCTTCGGGGATAATCTCATTGCGCAGTTTTTCATCATCCAGAGTGAATTGTCAGATCAGCAGAGAGAAAGACTGACAAGTGCAATGACACTCAGGAACATATCGCTAGAGAATTACTCCTATGAGATGCTGAAGACTCACTACCATGAACTCTTCATCACGACGAGGACATCGATCCAAGATCCATCCATCCGACCTCAAGGAGGCAACCAAAGCAACACTTTCTTCATCATCGAGCAAGGTGAATACGAAGGAGAAGAAGGCTTCTGGGTTGAGGATTGTCAAGAGACGGCAAGGTGACGTCCCGTGGGACGCTGTGCACCGAACCCTCAAGCTTCAATACCAACCACGTAGAAAGGTGTATACGGACGTTGCCGTTATAGCCGAACCCGTGTAAACGTTGTAAGGAAGAAGGGATGATAGTCACACCAGTAGTCCTGGCAGTGCGGCGCAAGGCAGTTGTTTTCCTCCTAGTGCCAATCACGGATATCCGCAGTCACACATCAGATCTTGAACCTCAATTGTGTCTTGAGCCAAATGGCGATCAATGGAACTTGGGAAGCAACACCAACAAGGACCTCAGAACTGCTACCCAAATTCGGCACGGGGCCTAGAGGGTTTTAACATCCCCCATTTGGGTCGCATTGTTCATCATGCGGTCCAAACACCACAAAACGTTCCACTGGCCACGGCTTCAACTACGAAATCGTGTCGTGCACTCTTTTACTTGCTATCACTACACCGTTCATTCGCTGTGAAACATGCCGGGTTCGATTGTACGAAAAGAGAAACATTCATCCTCCAATCGAAGCACACATCCATATGCAGGTGTATATAATACACTGTGGCCACTTCACTTGACCGCCAGTGAACATTCCAGCTGCCGCATTTGCGCATCGCGCAGCTGTCATCCATAAATGGGTTGGCCACAAAAGTCCACCATGCGCGCCCGCTTGTGATCGGTCTGCATATCTCCGGCAAAGAAACATCGGTGAGTAATCAATGCAAATCATAGCCATTCCAGATACCATGGACAATGCATAAATAATGAAAAGATATCATCTATAAGGTAATAGTTCCATCCATGAAGATCCAGAGCGTCATAGTCATCGGAATATGTAACCATGTACACACCCAATCATCTTGGACACATGAATATAAATCATGACATAAGTCGTTCCACCGAAACAGTGTCGATGTGACGCAAGTAACAGATGGGGACTGGCCCACATCGTACCGCAATCATCATCTTCACGAAGCATACCTGTCCCCAATGGACAGCCTATGGGTACGTCGGCGGAACTCCTCGTCCAAGTTCTTCTGGGCTTCTCGTGCCCGGACCCACTTCTTGTTGTAGTCCTCTGGCAACCAGTGCCCTTTCCGAAGGCACCAATCCAGCAGGGGTGTGTCGCATTTGTTCGGGTCGACGGCCGAGATGATGGCGCTCACATTGACCGCGTAGCCATGCTTGCCAAGGTTCAGGCCATCCCTCACGAATGATATATACTTGCAGTTGAAAGCTAGTGCAAAACATCTGAAAATAATATCACCCACCGGGTGCACTCGGTCCTTGACCAGGAGCTTCATTTCTTCCTTGGTGACATCGAGGATTCTCGCTGCAATCCACAGCTTGTAGAATTTGTAAAGTCCCTCGCATTTGCACACCATCATACGAATATATTCGTCACGCTCCTCAACCGATCGGAAGGCTCTTGTCCGAACATTCTCCGATTGAGAAATCTTCGTTATTGTTGATGGCAAAAGTATACCGTCCTGATCATGCTCAGTGATGTTGGGGTACCTCCTGAAATCATTGTGATAAGGGCAGCCCGGATTCCCTTCGAGTCCGGCATTCATCGTTCTCTCCTCACCACCTTCAAACATCCCCCACATCTTGGACAGCTGGAGTGCGATAAATCCTGCCATGTACTGAGCCTCACGCGGCTCGTCAAGGCAGATCGCCATCCGTTGGGAACTTATAATGTCCCGTGACGTCAGATCGGTGTCGCGGTAATGCCAACCGCCGTCTTCTTCTTCTGACGCATAGCCGGATGTATATCCTTGCGTGTCCATGTCGTCATCTTCTCCCGGAACTTCCTCCGCTTCGTCCTCATCCTCCTGTGCTGCCGCATCGTGGTTAGCTTCTTCCTGTGCACGCCTGGCATCTCCAGAGACGTTGGGGTTTTGGTTGTCCTCCTCGTCATCGGATTTGATGTGAATGTAGTATCTTCCGATGGAGATCAGTTGTGCCTCGCACTCCAGGCATAAGCAGAAGCAGGTGGGGATCGCGGTCGCACATGATGGACATATCCGGCACCTCAGTCCTTCCCATGTCTCATCATTCAGGATGACGACTTTGCTGACTTCGTCCCGGACCTCGTTGACCTGTGCGTTGAACTCTTCCATCTTGTTGTTTCGATAGAGTTCGCAAGCACGATTAACCATGTCAACGATGTAGTGCAGATTATCGGCACCTGTCTCAGTCTCCGGCATCCTCTCGCTGATCTTTGCAACGTTCTGGAGGAACATCGCAGCCGACTCTTGGGATGAGCTGACAAAGCCAGGGCAGATCTCATTCTCCACACACTTCGAGTACGCCCTCTTGATGTCAGCGTACTCCAGGCGCTTCCCTCCATTGCTTTTGCCAATCCAAATGGACTTGACCTCATAGAACGGGATCACGTCGAAGACCATAAAAGTCCCATTAGCCGCGACTCCAGCCCCATACCGCGCGAGGGTTGCACTGGGAATATAGATGATCGCAATCGGATCCCCTCTCCTCACGTTCCGTAGCGTTGTCTTCGTCGCCACGTTCATCTCATCCCATGGAGCAAACGCCCCGAAGTGCAGTGCTAGCCTGTTGCCGCCATCGATTCCGCCGGGGACTAGCCCACAGCGTACGATGCTTGGCAGGTTTTCCACATACGTCACATGGAATGCTCCTCCGAGAGTATCACCCATTCTTGCGGAATACCTATTCGCCAGTGCGGATGAGCTCATGAATCCAAAATCACTGTGACCGGTTGTGACTCGGATGCACCAAGGTCTGTACCATCCATCGCATCTGTTGAACATCCTGTCGATGTCGTCCCGATCCACGCCAGCTTCGGTCATTTCCTCCCTGGCTGCCCTCGTGTCGTTCGGGTTCATGATGCTCGGAAACCTTGCTGCCAGAACCTGGAATCTCGATTTTTTGCTTCCGGATTCCTGCCACTTGATCACCTCCATGATGCCCATGTATCGTTTCGCTCTCGTGGTGTATGGTGGGAATATGTCGTTGTTCCGGTCGTCAATGACAGCATCAATGTCGACCCATCCACCCTCGTCGCACCTGAAAGCACTTCCTCGGCAATTGCCGATCTTGTGTCGAAGGACTCTGCATAGGTCGTGAGATAGCTGGTTTGCTTGGTCCCTTGTAGTAAATACCGAGCGATCATCACCAATCCTGCATAGTGGAGCACCGTCGAAAGGAGCAATGCAAAAGTTGACACTCTTGCCAAGTTGCATCACGTCCACTTGCTCAAGGATTGCACCTCTGGGAAAGTACCTGGGGTCAACAATAGACGCGTATGCCCGTGGCATATGCACATCGATCACGTCGCCGTACTTCGGGATGTAGCACGGGATGGTGTCGCATCCCATCTCAAGCGTCTTCTTGAATGTCCTGCTGTCCCCGCACGGGTTGTATGTGAGGTCGACGCCACCACATTGTAGCTCTCCTCCCTCAGCCGTGTCAGCCATCTCCACCAAATTAATAGTGTAGCTGTACATCTCAATTGTTTCTTTCCCTGCTTGTCCTCCTTTCTTTCTTTCCTTGGACGTTGATGAGGACGGTTCCTCCGTATCCCCCATGTCTTCATCAGATGAAACAGGGTCACTGCTGAGTAGCTCACGGAGCACCTTCATCGCCTTCTCATTTCCAGCAGCCTCCTCAATGTCCTTGCAGTCGCCGTCGTGGGCCAGGTTCGCGCACTTCTTGCAGATTCCCATATCTCCCATGCACTTCTCCATTGACTCCAGGAATCCTAGTGCCGCTCTCCGCCCGTCGATCACACGCTGCTTCTTGTCTTCCTTCTCAGTATTGGCTTGAGAGCTTCGACTCGGGTCTGGTGCTTGACCAAGACCCTCATCTTCGCCCTCCGTGGCCTTTCTCTTGGACCCTTGTGCAGAGGGCTCGGTGATCAGGGATCGTGGATGTCTGGGCTTGACCTTGTTCATGATGTCGAGCACCTCCTTCGTGGGCACGCCGAGCTGTGCGGACGGCTTGTTCCGCTTTCTGTTCTGGCCCGTCGTGTGGGTCACGTTCCCAGCGAGGTGTCGCACTATTGACTGCTCGAACTCCCTCTTGATCTTCCATGCATCCTTCCACAGTGGCAGTTCGTGCTGGAAGTACGGCATCACCTCAAAGAATCCCAACACCATCTCGACGACGTCTCCCAAGGACTCCTCGTTCGTGGTTTGTCCCAGGAGCTCATACATCGTCCCTTGGTCGAGCACACTCTTGATCCATGACGAATATGCCACATTGCCGAGATCCTTGCCTATCAAGAAGATTGACATCCTCTCCTCGACTCCCTCGGAGTTCTTGCACACGATCACATCCCGGGATGCGCACAATTGCTTCCCGTGACCGTTGTTGTAGAACTGCGCTGCTTGATCCACGGTCATGCTCACGAATCCCGCGTGAGAAAGCTCCTTCTTCAGCCTCGAATACGCGAGCTCCCGTATGATCGTGATCATGGCCTGGATGTTGTTGACGTCCACCCTGAGGTTTTGAAGGTCGGGGATTGCCACCACGCATTCCGCGAAGAGGCGCGTGTACATTTTCTTCCCCTCGGTAGACATTGCAATACCGTTCGTGTCCGCGTTCCAGTTCGCGCAACAGTTCACGCACGAAGAGGGATTGTACTTCGACTTCGGTCCGAGCACCTTCGACTTGCTCATCTGCATCTCTTTAGCGCAAAGTTCGCAGATAAACTTGCTGAGCTCCGTGACCGTATACCATCGAAGACGTTGATCACCGACATTGGCTTTCCCAAAAGCATCCTGCTCGCCGTGTCCTTCATCTTGCTGCTCTTGTTTCCTCTTCGACTGTGCAGTGAAGGTCGGCTTGTACTCGAATTTCACCTTCGATTCCTCCATGTTCTTCGGGATGTTGAATCGAAGGTCGGGCTCGTTTATGCACGTCCCCTCCAGCTCACACACAAACGCGTTGCTTGGTGCGACCGCATCGATGGATTTCTCAATCAGCAGTCGCTTCAGGAGGAAGTGTTGCAAGTTCGAGCTCCCAGGGATCTTGTAGTTCTTTCCTGTGAGCGCATGGACCACGCGCCACAGGCGATCGTTCTCGGTCACCAGCGCGCCTGCCGCCTTGCAGATCTCGCTAACCTTGTTGGCGATCGTCCCCAAGTCCCCTCTTCCACCATGGAAAGCAACATCGCGATTCACGCTCACCACGACCAGGCCCTTGCATGTGTTGACGAGGTCAGATATCGCCTTCTGTAGGGAGTCGATGATGGGGTTGGCGGTCACCTGCCATCCGCATCCTCTCATGCACACCCAATCATATAGCGACATCCAGATGTGCACCGACATTGGTGAGTCATCCATGTCTCGCCTCCGTCGTTCAGCGATGAGCTTATCCAGCTTCTGCAATCGGGAGATGATATTCAACGTGTCGTTGGGTGAGGAGACTTGCTCACTCGACCCATAGTATGATCTCTCCTCGATGTTTGTCCATCCCTGTTCGTTGACCATCATCTGGAAGGTCTTCGTGCTCCCTTTCGAGTTGACGGCCCTCAGGGGCCAATCCAGGACCAAGAAGCTCTTCTTGTGGATCATCATGTCGCGAATCGTCGCCTCGCCAATGGGGCTCCTCTTCTGTCTATTGATAATCCGGTTCAACTGTCCAGGTGCGTTGTCCGGGTTCTTCTCCGCCTGAATCAACGCGTTGATGGCTTTGGCGCCCGGAAGGCGTCCAGTAATCAAGCATCCTGTTTGGGCACACAAGAAAGCATACAGCTGTAGCCATGCCGCATTTCCCTTCCCAACATAGGAAAGAATGATCTTCTCCGCGCTGGTCTTCTCCTCGAAGTGCAATAGCGAAGAGGTCAGGCATCTCAGCATACACTCCCAATATGTTGCTCTCTTGCCTTCTGCAAGACACGGCCCAAATACAGTTTGTATGATTGGGTACCCCGTATTGTTGTCTATGTTGAATTTCACATTGACAGTCGCGCCGCCCAAAGTGGTACCCCCTTCGAATGAAGTGTAGGTATCGTGTCCAGCAGTTGGGTTGATAATTACCCATCTGTCGTCGTCACCGCCAGAGTTCATTCGGAAAATGGAGTCGATGATCTCGTAGTCGATCTTGACAGCATCGCTGGCTTGCGACCCCCCACTTGGAGCTCCCGGCTGGGGGACTGACCCACCAGCGGTTTGACTCCTTTGCCCGGAGCTTGATGCCGACTTCTGCTGTCGCTCCGTCTTCCGCGGCGGCTCCGTCTTCGATGAGCCCATCACCCACCATGTCGGCTCTTCCCCAACCACGAAATCCTCGGGGTACTTCTCCAGTTCCCTCTCGATTTCATGAATCGTGCAGTATTTATTCTGGAAGAATTCGATCATGACGTCCTTCTCGGCCTTCTTCTCGATCTCCTCCATCCAGCTTACCCACTTGCGCCGATCTTGGTTCTCAGCGGCCCTGTCAGCCGCGTGCGGTGCCAAACTGATGGAGTTGATGTTCATCGCAGGCAGCTTCGACTCATAGATCATATCGATGCACCATAGGAAATCCCTGGCGTACTCAATCTCCCGGTTGAGATCGTTCAGCTCCCTTTTGTCTGGACGGAAATAAGCTGTATACGACTGATCTTTGGGGTCCTTCTCACCGAGCAATGGCTGCAATCTCCTCATGATGAACGATACGCACATGAGCGAATTGACCGCCCCGATGCACGCGTCAGAGATGTCACTGGGGGTTGACCCACAGATCATCCAGCGCAATAGGTTGTTCTGGCTGGCATTCTCATCCCTCCTCAGTGCATATGCGAGGATCTTCATCGATGCCTGCAGCTCATTCTGGTAGACCAACCCAAGGTCCCAATTCTTCTGGTAGTCGTCCTTGGAACCACGACCGTAGGAGTCGATCTTGGGAGCCTTGATCACGCTCAACGTGAACACTTTCCCCCAGTTTCGATCTCTGTATCTTGCGATTCTCAGGTCGTGCCTCTCAAACTCTGCAGTTGTCTGGAACTCCTCAGAGCTCCTCCACCTTCTCGATGACGATGCCCTGGATGACTCGTCGTTGATGAATTCTTTGTACACCTCCCCAACCGGGGTGTTCTGGTGGAATGCTGCTTTGAACGACCGTTCATCGTTGTCCTCGGCCACGCCTAATGCGAGATCCCAGATGTGCGCGACTGATCTCAACATATCCGCCCCTTCCATGCAATACTTGGTTACGTTGAGCAACTCGGGGTTCTTCGCCAGCATCGTTGCCTCACCGCAAAGTTGGTTCAGCGCCGACACGATCTTCTTTCCCTTGCTGCAGAATTCCCTCCATCCAAGCATACATTCGTCGGCAGAAAGCTGTCCGAAAACTTTGCTGATGAACTCTAAGGCAACCCTCATAGACTGCCCTTCTCCTTTCATCATCCCGCGGCCCTTGGCAGAATAGTACGCTGAGTATGCATAAATAGCGGGGACGCCGATGTCCTCGATCCACTTCACGCACATACCCAGGTCGCTGCTCATCTCCATCCTCTTGGGTATCCTCTTGCCTTCTTCGATGGCGTTCTTCACCAAGTTCCCCAAGAAGATTGCTGCTTGCCTAGACTTCCCGACAGGCACGCAGAAGAACTCATTCGTGTTGACGACAGTCGGATTGGCAGTCATCTTGATGATATCCTCCAGACCCAGGAAAACCCAAAATAAGCAGCTGCAAATGAAGCCACGGAATTGTCCCAATACGATCCCAGTTTCAGATTGAGGTGATGAACTCGTCCAACTCCTCCTTGAAGCTTGGGGTTCGGGACTGACCCAGCTCCCCGTATGCACCAGAGGTTCGGGACTGGCCCAGCACCTCGGTTGTGCAGTTGGGGTGGTGCAGGTTTCGCTCGCAGTAGCTTGGTGCTTCCGCGATCTCCTTCGCGTAATGCAAGCAAGAGCGAGTTGCAACGGTGCCGGTTTGAGGCACCTTGCTCGAGCACGAAAACGGCGAAGGATCACACCCACAATTATAGACGTGTACAACTGGGTTTCTTTGGTTTCCCGACCAGCACAAGGTCCATGCTCATGGTTCCCATTGCATTTCTTGGACAACGAGCCACCAAGTTCAAAGTTCCATGAGACAACTCTCCATGGTTTCTTGATTGGCAGGGGTTTCTTAGCATATCTTTGTTTCAAGCCATAGCGACACCCATCAAACTCGTGACTAGTCCCATCATGCACAACCTCATGCAGTCTCTCATCTTTCCAATAATCACAACTTCCAGGCAACTCAAACAAAATCGCAGCTCGTTTTGTCATGGCATGCCGTTTAATTTCAACGAAACGTTCAAATAATCTCCAAAATTCTCTTTGTTTGGCCTCGATTTTCTCTGCGGTGTCAATGCCGCGAGTCTTGTTGAGGCGTGCCCATGATGATCCCCCCGTGCAAGGCCCGGCGAAGAACAACAAATCGGAAGGTTTGGTAAGCCCATGTCTGGCGATTCTCCCCCCGTACTCGCTCAGTAAGTCATCAACCAGAGTTATGGTGACAACCTGCGGCCCGTCATGGCGGGCAAGAGCAGTGAACCAGTTACGTGGTTCGGAGCATGCCATCAGCACGATGGGCCGAGCCAAGTCAACACTGTAAAGAGTGACGACTGTGCGAGTTCTCATACCAGGAAGCGAGACTTGAACAGGAGCGCGAAGCACACCACCGTCGTGTTTGACCATCGCGAGTTCAATACCCGGCGCTAACTGTGGCTTGTGCTTCACCGCAATGCGATACGGAACAAAACAACGACCAGGGACAAGCTGCTCGTGATTGATATGAAGACAACGCATGAGCAATTTCAATCGGAGCAACGTTTCCAAAGCAAGGTCGTTAACACACTTCAACTCTATGCGCTCGTTCGACAGTTCTTCAACAAATGCGGCCAGCACGGACTGCATGTCAACATCCCGGGACCCGACGTGAATTGGTCGTGGTCGTGGAGACCGTTCCCGCGCCGGTGCAGCGACCGGTACGGGATGAAACTGCCAAACTGCGCGTTCAACCCAACCATCAATTCGCACACCTTGTAGCCCCGGGTCAACTCTATCCTCAACTTTGAGCCATGACCCATTCTTCAGAAACCAAGTGGAACGAAGCCACTTGCTCCCAAACGGTGTCATAACCGCGAGTGGAGTTTTCACACGCATCAATCTGGGTCCCTTGGCAACAACAACCGGATCATGTCCTTCATGCTCATGCAATCCCTCTTTGGATGTTAATCCAGACCACCATAGGTCGGGAGGCATGATCGGAATGTGTGTGTACGGAAATGTTGGTACTCCGTCAACTGTCCCCGAAGCAGTCTGCATGGTCCCCTTTATGGGATCACACGTGGGTGTGAGCGCCTTGAGGGTATCCGGGTCAGACAGCAAGCTCGGGTCAAGTAGACCAATCTGCAAACATGCATTTTTCCATTTGCGCCCATCATTGAACGCCTTGGTGTAAATATCGGCCGCCATCCTGTCGGTGACCTCATACGCCAAGTACATGTAATCACGTGTGAACATCTCATGCATCCACGAAATGCTAACACCATGGCTACTCTCAAGGTGGCGCATCGTGGGGTTTCTCCCCGATCGCACGACACCGATCATAGCCTTGTTATCGTCATAGAACACAAAGTTCGGTGACTTCTTGAGAATCCGCTCTACCAGCTTGAGAGCGGGCATACCCATCGATCTCATGGCAACATCGGCCGCAACAATCTCGGCCTCGGGAGTGGAGTGACTCACACAACCCTGTCTTTTCGAGCTGCCAGACAACGGAAACCGGGTATTAGGCCCTTGTATATTCAAGTGTCCACCGGAGGTGGAACGCAGCGAGTCAATGCATCCCGCAACGTCAGCATCCGCATACAAGGCCAAGTGCACATCGTCCATAGGGTCTCCAACCCAACCGACCATGCGCCAATGTTTGGTATGATGCACATAGCACATCAAGTGATGCAAACCCCGATCATCGGAGTCAGTCCACCTATGCACGTTCCGTGCTAGGCGATTCACTTGCAGCAACAAATCGAAGCGAGCAATCCGCGCACCGTACAGCAACTTCATCAGTACGCTAGCGGCATGCGGAGCAAGGTGTCCACGCACGGGCTCCTTCATGGCCAACTCAGGAGTCCTCCCCGTTGGTCCGGCACTGTGGCAGAACCGTCGGTGGGCACAAGATTGTTACACCAATTGCACACGACTGACGGCCCCTCTCTGGCAGGCTTCCGTGAGACGTGATTCTTTGTTTCTTCATGCAACTCAGGGTGACAACCTTATTCA
>CAUJNA010000116.1:0-10000 GCA_963377175.1 Effrenium voratum
AGCCCCTTGCCAATGCAGCGATCGACTCCTGGTTTTGATTGCCGCTCACATCGGGCAACAGAACGCGCTGAAGGAATTTCGGCGATTGTGTTTTTTTCCAAGTTGGGAGGGAGAGAGGCAGATGGCGATAATATGGCGTGTATACAATAAATATACGTGTGTGTTTCAGAACCAAAACTAGAAAGCTCTTTTGGGGCCATCGTAACACAAACACCTCCACCCGTTTCGACACACACGTGGATTTAAAATCCCGAATGTAAAATGCCCATAGGTGAGAAAGTTATAGGATCTCAAAATGTCCGTTCATGGGACCGTCCGTCACGCAGGAAGTCCCATTGCGGTTGCAGGGTCGACCTTCATTCTGCAGTGGCTGCTGAATTAGCAGTGAGATGCGCAACGCAATTAGCCTCTACTCTTGTCCGCGTTGCTTGCCCATGGGGCCAGTTCGCAAAACCGGATGCGTCAATGTTGTGAGGACTTGGGCAAAACCTTTGCCTTGGTCCTTTCCCAGCTTGTCAGGTCCTGCGGATTAAGATATGTGCATCAGAATGCTGGATGCACATTTCGCTGATGTTTTGTGGTCTGAGTAAAACGTTCAACATATGTAAGGGCTATGACTGGACATACCAACTGCTTCAAATAGTGCAAGATCTAAGTAAAAAGGGGTGACACGGGTGACGGTTCACCCGCACCTAAAAGGACGAGCAGCAGAGAACAACTGCCTCAAACCTCGGCGATAGAGGGGTCTCCTGTCAGCTGTATTTGCCATGCAATTGATATGAATGTCTCTCACATCTTTGCCAAGCCTTTCAACTCTTCAAAAAGTCCAAAAATAAAAAGTGAGATGCGATGCAATGCGCTCGGAATTCGGGGGCTTGGGAATTGCTTCGCAGATGGATTTGTGCGTGAATGCCGGCCATTCCATCCAGGAGGGACCAGGTGTGCCCCATGTGGATCTCGGTTTGCTCCACTAGGTCCCCCAGTAGTGCCCCTGTACCCTTTTTTGGGAAGGGTTCCCCTACTAAAATAGACCACAGAAAAAAGTTGGTACCAAATTGTGGACTTCAGAGGGCGGCTCCGTGCGATTGCCAGCCACGTTTGATGTTTGCAGATGATCCCTACCGAGATTTTTTGACTCAGGGACCCAAAGTCGAGCCAGGGGGGTTGACGCTGCCACACCAAGGGGTCCATCTAAGAAAAATGGCAAGAGCATTGTTCCCTTCCAGTTTGAAAGAGGAAAATGGAAATTGGTGCCCTGGGGAAGCGTGGAAAGCTACTGGAATTTTATTGGAATGGGTCTGGTTTGCGTTTCACTGGAGTTTCACCTAGAATTTTACAGGAGCTGTGCTTGAGTTTCACAAGAAGTTACAGTGGCAGTTCATCGGAGTTGCACTGGAATTTCGTTGGAGTTAATTGGAGTTGTGGCGCGGAACATTGATAATTTCACTGTTGGAACCCGATTAGTAATCTCCCTCCGACTAATGCTAACCTGCTCCCCCCTGAGTCTGCGCAGTGCGCTCATGGACAAGCAAAGGCTAGGATGCAGTTGTTGAACCTATGATCAACCAGAAAAAGGTATGCCTTTGCTTGCATGTCGCACGCCAGTCTATCGCACTCCCATGTCCGCTGAATCTGCCAGTCTCCTCACCAATACTAGCTTCCATTTCAGACAATGTTGGAATTGGTCACCCCGTATTTGTGTTTTTTCTACCCTTAAGACCCTCCGATTAGTGCGAAGCTTCCTCCCCCCGCCTAGAAAAACACCAAACACGAATACCTTTCTCCAGTACTACTTTTTTCAGAGTTCCATGAATTGCCACAACACATCTCCAAAATATCAGCTACCCAGAAAGAGGCAAACGTATTACGACAGTTTGTTTAAACAAACAAGTTTGACAAGATCGCAAAGGGTACCCCCCTTCCTTGAAGGCCAGGCCCCCCAATACAAAAACTCCCCCCCAATACAAAAACTCCCCTGATTGATCATGACTCTCTCCACCTCTGGAGAGACAATTTCCTGTTACTTTCCTTTTGCAGTCCTAGAGGACCAAAGAGGAGGGGAATTCGGGGGGTGCTGGCTGCTGGTGGAGCTTACTCAGCAGCAATCATTCGAGCTTCATGGAAAGTGTACTGGAGGCCTGGTGCGGGTGGGTCTCGCAAAGATTGTTTTGCAGAAGTGTAAGCGCTTTAGCTGCGAAAAGGATGGATTCGATTTGGGGATATGTCCAGATACGGCGGCGACCAATATGGCGGTCTCGGTTTCCCTTTGCACCGACCTAAAAGGGGTACCCTCAACAAGCACAAGCCTTTTTGATGAATTGTGTTTCACTGCCTTGGGTTTTTCCAGAAGGCGAGCTAAGGGGCTAAGAGGGTTGACCATCCAACTTTTGCCGCCGCAACATGGTCGATTTGGGGAATATCTCCATAGAAGGGAAAACCCCACATTTCCTCACATTTCCTGGAGATTCCGACCCACGAAGACCTACCACGTGTAATGGCGTTTTTTTTCTTCTTCTTCTTTTTTTTTCTCGAATTTTAGGCTTCTCTTCAAAAGAACCCCAACAGCTTCCCCCCCCCCCCCCCAAAGAAAATCGACGACACCTCTCAGCTGTAGGCTCGCCGCCCCTGAGCTTGCTATCACCTGAAGGCTGGGAAATGAGCCAGGACTCGACGGGTTGGTGTGGCATTTTGATCGGGGGATAGGTCCCATAGGGTCCAGGTGGATTCATCCGGCTCTTGAAAAGGTGTGTTGGCACTCCTATGTTTCTTCCCCCTTTCCAGTCACTCCTCCAAATGTGGTGGACACTTAGGCTACATGTTGCAAGTTGCGACCTCCTTCATTGGTTGCGTTGGGGTTTGGCGCCGCAAAATCGTGTCTAAGCTCCCCCCCACCCATTTACCACCCATTAAAGCACTGATGCTTGAGTGGAAAGGCAGAACTTCGCATATGTCCCTTGGGTGATTGAGCATCAGCTTTCCAGACCTAGCATCAAGGTGTTTCTTAATGGATCTCTTTTGGGGCTTGGAACATGCGACTCAAAGGTGAAGCCACAAAACCTGAGGAGGAGGCGTCACGTCGGAATGAGCATAGGTGTCCTTTTTAGCTGTTTAGGTAGAGAATGCCCTGGTTTCCCTGGGTAGTTTACTCCTCCACCAGGGCCATGTATTTCCCCAAGGACACCTATGGGAATGAGCCTGACCACGTGGTTTCTGGCTTGGGTCGTGGACCAAGGCACCCAGCGGACTACCCCTGAAGTTGGCTCAAGGAGATCCTCCGCACGGTCGGTTGATGTTTTTAGTTTAGCGCCAAGGCGTCTCCCAGTTTTTGCCAGGACACCTTCGCCCCCAAGGGCTGCATGGTACATTGGAAGATTCTTGGACGAGAAGGGCCGGTCACATTCCTAGCGAGCTCCCCCATCAAGTATCATCCTGTCGCGAGCGAGAGGAGTCATACATGGGAACGGGCAGACAAGGGGAATAGGGTGAGGGGGTTGGATCCAATGATCCGGCTTGACAAACTGATCCAATTCACCTCAATGGCTTTGGAAGAATTATTCAATTCGTTTGATGTCCTTTCGGTTTCCCTTTAAAAGATCGCCCAATTCGATTGATGTCGGCTTAATATTGCCTCACGGGCCCCCCTGCTTGATTGATTTTGTTTTGGCTCTCCTTGACTGCGAGGGTGCGCCTTTGCACATGTCCGGAAAGATGTGGCCCCTGGTGGACATTTGTTTTATGTAAATGGGTGTGTCCTCTTTCTGGTGGACATTTTATCTTGATTTATGGGTGTGTCCGCTTTTTCCCTTGAAGGTCTTACTAGCACGCTTGATTTCCTTGTGGCTCTCCGTGAAGACTTCTCCAATTTGGTTGATGTCCTTCTGGTTGCCCCTGGAGGGTTTCCATTTTGGGAGTCTCCGAACCTTTTAGCCTCAGGCGAACTCTCGTATGAGGCGAGAGGGCGGGAACGGGGATCCCTTGGATTCAAGCGGACAGTTGACTCCCATTGGGCACAAGTTCGAAATGTTCGAATTTGGAGTAAAAATTGCCAGGGTTCTTGTTGTGAGCAGAAAAGAGACGTTTTGAGCAGAAAGGGTCTCTAAAAATTGCTGGACATCGGAAAGATCTATGTTCCTTGGCAGTGAACCGTGTTCGCCGAAGCTCCAGCTTCAGATGGGTGGGGTGGGCTCTGACGTCACTTCCATCGATGCTGGCCATTTGGTTTCGATTCGCGAGCGCCACGCAGGCCTCCAGGCCCCAAAGAGATGGAAGGTCGAGTGCAAGAGAAAGCTTTGACCCGAGGGCTCGCAGTTGAACAGGGCTCCTTAAAAGAAGTCTCCATTTTGCTTGCCAATTTGAAACATGTGGCTTTTTCAACACCAAAATCAAGGGACACCACCATTTACAGGACAATCCTCAGGTGAATAATGTAAGGATCCCAGTTGAAAGTGATTCGTGAGCAAGTGTGGATGTTTGAACATTCGTGTCTTTTTTCCCCCTGCGGAAAGCTTCGCGGAAGGGTTTATCATTTGCAGGCTTGCGAAAGGCTCGCAGCCCTACTGGATGCCTTTTGCGAAGTTTTGCAGCTCCATTAATTATGGGCTCTTGTGGCATAGTCACTTGTTAATGTGGACGTGATGCAAAGCAAAAGCAAACTTCAATCTAGCAAGCAGTGTCTAAGACCGCTCAGCTGCAGAATTTTGTTTGCAGAGCCCACGACAGTTCCAGACACCAGTAACATTGTTGGATGCTTATGTGGCATGGCTCTTGTAATGCGCTTCACAAGTACAACAAAGAAGAAACCAAACACACACACACACACAGGCACACAAACACGGGCTCTGACAATGCCAGGCGAAATCCACTTTAAGCTCCGCGGAAGGTTGCGACCAGCTCCGGCCCATGCCGCCCAATCCCGAGCCATTTCAACAAACTCCTGGTGTCGGCGTGAGGTGGCAGCTCTCGGTAGCCCTACAGCTTGCGCGGAGTGCAGATGCCTGTGTCTTCCATAGCTTGAAAAGCTCTACTTGTGTGTGGCTTCGCCGCGTTCGCGTAGGCCAAAACGCATGAAACATCACGCGAAAAAGCACTGTCCGCATGAGCGCCGCGTAGGCGTTTGCTATGTAGACACCAGCAGAAGTTACCCTCGCAGCTGCGCAAGCTCCGCGTGGGCTCGCGTCAAGGGATTTGGTTCGTGTCTCTCGCCGGGCAGCCGAAGGGAGGCCGCCCAATGTTGAGGGGTGGCTTGCGGAGACACACCCATGGCGCTGAAGGGAGCTATTCGAAAGATCACTCAAAATCGCAGAAAGATTCTCTGGAAACATGTTGCTTACCCAGTAAACCAGGGCAGGAGGCGGGTACAGTAGCGCGTCTGCTTGCATAAGGAAAAACCGTCGTGACTGCAAGTGGATGTAGTGTAACAACCCGGGCCCCTGGATAGATGGCGCGACCCAGGTGTTGGGTCGGCGACTTGGAAGCCCAGATAGATGGGCATGGAGTTACCAATGGAGCTGAGGGAAACAAATGGGAGGGCATTCAGGGATGATGGATGGTGTGTTGCGAGAGTCGAGTCCACATTGGTTTCAAATAGTTTAGCAGGGCCTCCTCTGAGTTATCGAAGTTTGCCTGGCACCCAGGGCCTTTTTCCTCATGCATATGTACACATCCATGTAGAAAGGGAGAGAGAGAGAGAGAGAGAGACCACAGGCCAACGCCCATTTGTGTAAAACAAATCCCATGGAACCATTTTCCACAATCAAAACCCGGTAGATGAAGGTTGGCGGCAGTCCCAGGCAGGAATCATGGCGGATATCCGCCTTCTTAATTCTTGAAGCATGATTCTGGGTAGACCATTTTGATACCGAGTTTTGATTGTTCCCAGCCATCCCGATAGCTTTTTAGCCTTTCAGTGTTTAGGGGGGATTTCCGTTTAATCTGCTAAGAGGTGAGCTTGTAGCGCGGGATCTGAGGGCAGCCCTCGCATCGCAGGCGGAGAGCCTCAGCCCGGAAGTTGCGAGCCGAGCCTTTCGAGGCGAGCGAGCTGGGCGTGTGTTGGCCATACAAAGCTTGGTGAAAAGCCGTCCGGGTCCTTGGGTTTTTTGGATGTTCGGGTTCACTGGAAGTTTCCACTCAGCCCACCAAAAGGAAAATATCCAGGGGATCTGAGGAACCCCATCCCAGACCAGTGGCTGCTGCACCTCTGGTCCGGTGCAGTGCCACGCTTATGGCAAAAAATGAGAGCCCTTGGCCCTTGGTTTGGCTCCATGTGATTTGAGCGACCTCGAGAATTGTCCGATGTTCTTCCCAGCTTGCACGCCCCTTTTCCAGGGCTTCAATCAGGTTTCCTCTTCTGTGCCTTTTTCAGCCCACGATGTTCAATGACCCACAAAAAAAACCAACATGTCAAACATGTCTTGTTTTTATTTGCTCCAGAGCCCTTAGCACGCCTTCAATGCCTGGTTGGGCAACCGGCCAAGGAGTATGCAAAGTGCTCTCGAGACGTCTCTTTGGCGATGTCTACAAACGTCACCGTGTTGCCAACTCAAAGTGAGTCATTGGAACTACAGGACATGTAAATGCTGGCTCATGCAGAGTATTGCCTTTGCCCACGCTTGATGTGTTTTGCCTGACTGGTTCCATATCTAGATTCACAAGGTATGAAGCCTGGAGAGCCACTGCTAGGTTGTTAATCAACGATGGTATCAGATGCGCGGGTATGTCCTGAAAAATCAGGACTCCCTTTAGTCAACCGTTTTAAGTAAACGAGGTTCGGCCATGCCCAATTATGCTTAATGCGAGGACATGAGATGCTAGTGGGACCCAGCGCGCGTTCCTTGCTTTGACTGGCAAGGGGTCATCATCAGGAAAATCAGGCCAACGTCTCCCTGTGGCTTCCCCTTACCGAGCCCCAAAGAAGTCGTTGGTACCCGGGCCCCAAAGATGGAGACACGGACGGATCCGCTGCCATGGTTCGCGCGTACGCTCATTTCCTCAGAACTAACATGAAAGCTCCCAGAAGGCCTCTGTAATGTTGACCCCGTATGAATAAACCCCTGTTTGTCAATTTGGGGAGTGTTCCCCTCCAAAAATAATAAGAGTCCCCACAGTTCAACCAGGCACACCCCAAATCTAAAAACAACCCAGGGTGAATATGAATGCGGAGTTTCGACCAATTGAATGGGTCGCCAACTCTTCCACAGGCTCCCTTCGGGCGCGTTTCCACGGAGGGGCCTTGCCCCGTCGCCAATCGCTGGAGGCTGGGAGGTGTCTGTGGCGGCGCCCATCGCCAGCCCAGGCGAAGCGGCAATGGTCGGCGAGGAAAAATCGGTACTGATCGGGTCGGAGAGGTGAACGGATGCTGGCCCCAGACCAAAGGGGGGGGGGGTGGGGGGAGGGGGGAGAGGGGAGAGGGGGGGAGGAGGGGAGGGGGGGTCGCTGGGCAGAGGTTGGGGGTTTGCCTCTTTTGTGGCAAAGTCAAGTAGGGTTCATTGGCCAAGCCTCTGGGGTCAACAACAACCATAGTTCTTGCTTGGAGAAGCAGCCCCCTCGCCACCGCGATGTGTTACTGGAGGGACTGAACTTAGCAAACCCTTTCTCGCTTGTCCTTTGCATTTGTCAGAGGCCCTTTGTTTGGCCAAGTGGAAAAGGAAACCATGTGACGGATTTCGGAGAGGGCCGTGTTGTTGAGTTGTGTTCTCACAAAATTCCAGGACACCACATGTAAGCAAGAGAAAGGAGGCGTAAAAAAAACATCAAAATAGGTCAAACCAGTCAGGGAATTTGGCATTACACCCTGAAATAACATGCGGACAATAAACCTCCCCATGCGTTGTATTAATATAGGTGTGTCGTTTTCAGGGGACACCAACAAATTGTGTTTTTCCTTTAGGTTTCCTCCTTCCTGAGTTCCATGCGAATTTACCGGAGGGTATCGCCCACAAACCTGTTGATTTTTCAACACACTTCAAAGCTTGCCATCTCCAGTTCCGTTGTGTGTGTGGTATTTGGGCGTGTCCCTTTGTGAGGGCACTTTTTGGCTTGGCGTTGTGTGTCGTATTTGGGCGTTTTTTTTTTTTTGTACCTTTTGGCTTGGCTCAACTGGAGCTTCCTTTCGGGTTTGGGTGTCCCTCGGCGAAGGATATCTTTGAACCGCCTCCGTTTGAAAGCGACAGGGCAGAGAAGGAGGAAGCCCAACGCGCCTGCAGCCCAAGGGGTCTGGGTTTGGACGGCTTTCGGAAGGCTTCGGACCTGCTTTGGGAGACCCCCCCAGCCATTTGTTGGGGTGCCCGTGTTGATGTTTGTCAATTTTCAGGTCCTCTTGCAAGAGAAGACTCGGAGATGGCAGTCTGCAAAGTAAGAATCAGCGAGTCAAAGAGACCAACTAAGTAGGTTGGAAGGGTGTTGGGCATGTGTTTTGGGGCCAGTGGAAATGGAAAACATGTTATATCAGCATAGGGATTCTTGCCTCCCCTGCTTGACCCCGGGTTTTGTCGGGGACAATTCATATGAAACACATGGTGCAAGGCTCCACAATCAAAACCTGGGTAGATGAAGGATGACAGTGGGACAGTCCCACCAACAAATAGGTGCGGCCGGTGCTTTATGTTTTACATTGTGTTTGATGCTCTTTCATAGTAGGTTTCCATTGTAGCTGGGAGGTTCTTTTCCCCATCCTGGGAGCTTCCATGTGAGCTGGCAGCGGGTCATGAGAGTTGGCGCGAAACTCTTTTCTTTGAACTTCTTGATATGTGGGGGCTGATCAATATTCCCTTCAAGGCCCCCACTTTTTGCGTTGGGGTTGATTCAGTTTCCCCCACATCCCCATGTAAAGGAGTGATGTCGTTTGGAGTTGTTGTTTGCCTAATTTGTTTCTTGAACATTGTGCTTGCTTGATTGGTTGTTTGTCCATCCGTTCGTGTGTTTGTCCGTCTGTTTGTCCGTCTGTCTGGCTGTCTGTCCTTGCGTGCCTTCAGCCTTTCAGCCTGTCTGTTTGTCTGAATGTCTGTCTGGTTAGTGGTAGACAAAATGTTTGATCAGTTTTTGGCGATTCCATTCAGGTACTCCGTTACAGATTAAGATGGAAACCCCAAAAACACGTAGAGGAAACTCTTTAGCCAATCGGACACGTTTGGGTTCCTTCCATTAATTTGTAGGGGAGTTGGTTTTGTACTCGTCTTTTTCGCACCGAAATGACATGACTGGGAGCCACACGATGTTTTTTTTTTTTTTTCCTTTCCGGGGTGTTTCTTTTGCGAAGGGTTGACAACTCTTTGGGCTTGGAATCCAACAAAGTGTCCGAGTCATTTCCCTTCTTGGACCCTCCAAAAGTGGCGATCGTTTCAATGGACACCAGTACATTGATCAACTTGTGATGGACACCACCAGTACATTGATCAACTCTTGATTTGGGAAACTGGGCGAACACGTCTTTCTTTTTCCGTCCCCTCCCCATGGCCCGCGTTCCGTTTGGTGTCCCTTTAAACCCCCAAGGGAGGTACCCTCCAGTGACTCCCCTCCCCCAGGCATTGGCCCCGAACCCCGGAGCTCGGAGGCCGAGACTTCGGGGACGGGGCCGGGGTGTGTCCATTGGGTGTCCATTTGCTTGAGATGTGTGGGGTCCTTCCATTTGCTGAAATGGTTCTTGTTGTTTTTCCTTTTTTTCTTTTTCTAGAAATCCCCGGTTGGTTTTGAAGGGAATTCGATTTCACTACTGGACATTTCCCAGGGGGCGAAAACGTCAATGTATGTGTGCGTTGTTGTTTGGTTGTTTGGTTGTTTGTTTGTTTGTTTGTTTGTTCGTTCGTTCGTTTGTTTGGTTGTTTCGTTTTGCGGTTATTCTTCCAATTTGAACAACTTGAATTGTGTTTTCCTTCCTCCTTTGAAGCCACTCACTACGTAGTGTCGTACCGTTATGCTTTATGTGAAACAACTCGAATGTCTTTCCTTCTTCCTTTGAAGCCACTGATTAAATAGCGGCTTGCCGATATGTTTTCGTTGAAACAAC
>CAUJNA010000116.1:12500-62500 GCA_963377175.1 Effrenium voratum
CACCGATTGGGGGGGGGGAAGATGAGCTCACCAGTGGTGAAGGGCCCCAAAATTGATTACAGTAAGTGCAGATAATTGAGTCGTTCAGTTCCGGACTCACTTGCCAGCCGACCTTCTGACCTTTTGGTGCATTTTTTGTCACGGCCCCAAAAGGTTACCCTTTTGTTTCTGGTCCTTTGGGCAACTGAGGAACTTGGCCTTCCGTACCCTTGCCTCCTTAAGTTCAGCCTTGTCAGTTGCTGGGACCAAGGACACTGCCCTCTGCCCAAAAAGTGAACTACTAGTGGCGGTTTAGTGTCGCAACAAGCAGTGCGCATGTTCCGATGCTTAAATTTAGTCTACGAGTGGTCCAAGTAAATAGAATGGAGCTGGGCCGGGTACTTTTTCTTGCCACATGTGGTCATGATGATTATGTGTTAGTTCACCCTTTGTCTGCTTGACCCGCGCCGAGCGTTGACTTGTTCGATCGGGATGATGCCGCAGACATGTCAAGGGGTTGGCAACAATCGCTCCGGGAAACCCCATGTCGCGTGGGAGTTTTGGAGACGCGCCAAACGGCAGGTGGCTTTGCTTCACGATCTCAGCCGTTCCTGTTGTCCCCAAGTGACACTCTGGTGAGTCAGCCTGAAGAAGTGAGAAGCAAGCCGTCAGCGGAACCTCGGCAAAGCAAAGCCAGCGAAAGCGGCCAACGGGCAGTGACCAGCAGGCAAGAGAGGCCGACGCAGAGGCTCTGAGACCGAGCCAGCTGGCAGCAGAATCTTTGCAGCAAAGCAACCCCGGCGGCCAAAGCAGCCAAGGGCAAGAGATGAGACGGCAGAGCGATGCCAACGCAGAGGCTCTGAGACCGAGCCAGCTGGCAGCAGAATCTTTGCAGCAAAGCAACCCCGGCGGCCAAAGCAGCCAAGGGCAAGAGATGAGACGGCAGAGCGATGCCAACGCAGAGGCTCTGAGACCGAGCCAGCTGGCAGCAGAATCTTTGCAGCAAAGCAACCCCGGCGGCCAAAGCAGCCAAGGGCAAGAGATGAGACGGCAGAGCGATGCCAACGCAGAGGCTCTGAGACCGAGCCAGCTGGCAGCAGAATCTTTGCAGCAAAGCAACCCCGGCGGCCAAAGCAGCCAAGGGCAAGAGATGAGACGGCAGAGCGATGCCAACGCAGAGGCTCTGAGACCGAGCCAGCTGGCAGCAGAATCTTTGCAGCAAAGCAACCCCGGCGGCCAAAGCAGCCAAGGGCAAGAGTCCAGACGGCAAAGCAATGCCAACACTGAAGCTCTGAGACCGACGAGCCAGCCGGCAGAGGTAGCTTTGCAGCAAAGCAACTCCAGCAGCCAAAGCAGCCAAGGGCAAGAGTCTAGAAAGCAAAGCAATGCCAACACTGATGCTCCGAGACCGACGAGTCAGCCGGCAGCGGTAGCTTTGCAGCAAACCAACCCCAGCGGCCAAAGCAGCCAAGGGCAAGAGTCTAGAAAGCAAAGCAATGCGAACACTGATGCTCTAAGACCGACGAGTCAGCCGGCAGCGGTAGCTTTGCAGCAAAGCAACCCCAGCGGCCAAAGCTCCCGACGGCAAGCGACGGGAAGACAAAGCAATGCCAACACTGAAGCTCCGAGATCGACGAGCCAGCCCGCAGCAGTAGCTTTGCAGCCAAGCGCCCAAAGCAGCCAAAGCAGCCAAGGGCAAGAGTCTAGAAAGCAAAGCAATGCCAACACTGATGCTCCGAGACCGACGAGTCAGCCGGCAGCGGTAGCTTTGCAGCAAAGCAACCCCAGCGGCCAAAGCAGCCAAGGGCAAGAGTCTAGAAAGCAAAGCAATGCGAACTCTGATGCTCCGAGACCCATGAGTCAGCCGGCAGCGGTAGCTTTGCAGCAAACCAACCCCAGCGGCCAAAGCAGCCAAGGGCAAGAGTCTAGAAAGCAAAGCAATGCCAACACTGATGCTCCGAGACCGATGAGTCAGCCGGCAGCGGTAGCTTTGCAGCAAAGTATCCCCAGCGGCCAAAGCAGCCAAGGGCAAGAGTCTAGAAAGCAAAGCAATGCGAACACTGATGCTCCAAGACCGACGAGTCAGCCGACAGCTGTAGCTTCGCAGCAAAGCAACCCCAGCGGCCAAAGCGCCCGACGGCAAGAGACGGGAAGGCAAAGCAATGCCAACACTGAAGCTCTGAGACCGACGAGCCAGCCCGCAGCGGTAGCTTTGCAGCCAAGCGCCCAGAGCAGTCAACATGGGGACACCATGCCGTCTCTGAGAAGGAAGGATACAGATTCACTCGGCAAGCAGCTCCCCGGAAGCCCGAAGCCGGTATCTTGGCCTTGTATTCATTTGAGCAGATCTTCCCTTTCCATTTTGGTTGATGTCCTCAATCGGGGCAGCGTTGTAGATTCCACTCTTTTGGTCAGATGGTCAGTCCCGTTGCTGTTTGAAGTTACATGGAGGGTCCCTGTTTGCACGAAAATTGGGAATCCCGAAAAGGAGATTACGATGCCAAGAAGCTGAGAAGTGGAAACCCAAACCCCTGTTTGGGTGTGTCTTTTTTTGAGGGTACCCCATGCGTGTGGTTGGTTTTAAAACGGAATCAACAGGAAAACCGCAGCCTTGTTGGATGGGCCACCAGCAAAAAAAACCCACTCAGTTCGCAACGTCGACTTTACTGAGAAAAACCGAGGCCATTTCGGGTGGGCCGCCTAAAGAAGACACACCCTCTGGTCCACTTTACCGAAAACACCCAGGTTTTTCCAGTTTTCTGCGCGCCCCTCGCGAGATTTTTGCATCCGAGGTGACGTATTGGCTGCAGCTGGAGTCCATTCGTGGCCTTCTGTCACACGACCGGACTTACCAGGTGGGAGCTGAGCTTGAGACAAAGGTATGGGTAACCATAGGTGTCCTTTTCAGCTGATTTTGGTTGAAAATAGATGGGTTCCACTGGTTTAGATGGGGTTTATTCCATTTACCAGGGCCATCTATTTTTCCAAAAGGCCACCTATGGTCAAAACCACCAGCATGTGGACAGCAGGTGTTGGTCCTTGGTAACCCATGTACCAGGACAACCCATGTTGACCCTCAGCAAGAGAATGCCCTTGGAAGCTTTGAATCAGAAAGTCCCACTATGTCACAGGGCGTCGCCTGTTGCTTCACCTGTCGCGCAGCTCCTCAACTGGTTGCTCAGATCTGCAAATGGGTCGGACCCGCCCATGACCCTCCCCCCCAAAAGAGAACTAAGAAACATGGTACTCCCTTTCACAGAAGCCAAAAGGGTCCCATCCCAAGAACTAGTTTCCTTTCCATTTTTGCGCAACCACATGCACCACTGGCGGTGTGGGCACAAAGCACTCAAAGCTGGGACCGGCGAATCTATGCTCACCCCCCCCCCCCCCCCTCCCCAAAGCGTGAGCTACAATCGGCCGATTCGCCCTGGGGCCAGGAGCCGCCCCCAATGGGCTTTCCGTGTTTTTTTTCCCCGATGAAGCGAGGACCCATGGCATATGGGGGAGGGTCACTTGCAACATCGCCAGGTCAAGGCATACTGGCGCCACCTGCCGAAGAAGGTGGTGTCACTGGACCACCTGGCCGGCCCAGGTGGCGGACACGTTTCAGACCGGCGGTTGCCAAGATCGGGGGGGGGGGGGGATGGCGAGTCCGTATCTGCCTGGAGTCTCCATGACCAGATGGGGTCATTACCCAAAATAACGGGGTCATTGACCCATGTTTAAAGGGTCATGGAGACTCTGCTTGATCATAGGTGTTCTTTTTGGTTGGTTTGCTTGAAAAATAGAAGGCCCTGGTTTACCTGATGGTTCAATCATCTACCAGGGAAAATATATTTCCCAAAAAGGACGCCTACGCCTCTTGGATTTAGGCTTCTCGGGAGTTTCCCTGAACTTCCCAAGTTTTCCAATGGGTTTTCTTAGCCGAAAGGAGACGAAAGCAAAGAACAAGTCACCTTCCCAATGTCTAGACTTGGGTCAATCCACCAAACATGTGCGACAAGCTGGTGAATGTGGCAAGGTGATGTGTGTGTGTGTGTGTGTGCGTAGCCAAACATGTGGTCATTTTGTGTTGCAATGGAAGCAATCATTGTCCCGTCGTAGGCATGCCCCAAAGCCCCTCCCACCACGGAAGCAAGTGAAACCCGTTCCACAACAGAAGTCTTCTCAGGTTCTGTGCGCCAACCCATGTTGGTAGACCCCAGGATATGCAGATCTCCGCACTGAGAGGCCCTCAAACTCGCAAAAAGCACGGCTTACTGACGCAGATTACACGAAGCCCTCTCAAACAAGAACTGGGCCATCCAACCCGGTACTGAGATGGTTGGATTCCCCATGTTTTTCACCCATTTCAGGGTTTCTTCTGCTTGGTGATTGCATAGATTTGATGCCAGGCGATGAGGGCGCCCTGCGGGTGAGGAGTCGATGTCGACGTGTGGGCGTGGCATCGTTGGGTGATCTGTTTGGAGTCGCCTCAGCGGTTTCCAGGCGAGACTTAGACCACTAGTTTGGTGTGTGGCGTGGCATGGTTGGTTGATTTTGGTGTGTTTGGGTGGTAGGCTCGGCGATGCGCACTCTTAGACGTTGCTTTCAGAGATAGAGGGACTTGATTAATGCATCTCCCAAGAACAGTTGAAGTTGAATTGAGGGATCGACGAATCACCAGGGAACATCACCGCCAAATAGAGGGGCGGTGTTGCCCTCGAATAAAGGACGCTCCTCCATGCGGGTGAAAGGGAAGTCATGTATGGAGGGGTCCTTTTCCATAGAGAGGTCAGCGCCCTGAGCGCTGCTTTCAATTAAAGGAGTACCTTTGGGCAAATCTCAGAGGAGTGTTTGCTTTTGGCAGGGTCATGTTTGATGGCCAGCAACACTTCCAGTAAGAACACAGTGTTTCACCCCCAAAGAGTTGTCAGTCTTTGTTCAATTGACTTCTGCTTTTCTTGGATGTCGGCATTACTTGTACTGTTCAATAACCCACATGTATGATCTGGGAGACCCGGTGCAGGACATGACTCCTACACCTACCATCCACCCAACACAGGTGGGCTATAGATTGTGGGAAGTCGCATAATTTCCCTAGTTTTGCTGCTTGATGCTTCGCCCGGAAAGGCTTGCGAAGCCCAATATTTGTGGACTGCTACCTGCGGCATTCGGAGAGCCATTGCGACCTGAGGTTTTTGACGTCCATAGGATTGGCCTCGCCCGCAAAAGCGAAGCTATTCATGATGACGTCTTCACATCTTTCACATGATACTCTTGTCTTGGCATGATCCTTTGGACCGGGCTTGAACTTTTTTGCAAGCTGATTGGTTTGCTGACGTCTGAATTGGGGTACTTCTGCTTGGAAGGATCACACCCAGTTTTGCCTCTCCGGCGTTTCTTTCCCATGCAATGTTTCGGAAATGCGGGAACGATCCCAGTGTTGTGGACACAAGACAAAGGGGGACAGCTGGAGTTGCCCAAAGAGTGGAAAGCGCCTTTTGGGATGGTGTCAGAAGAAGACGAAGCATGAAACCAAAAGAAATTGCTCAGACTGTCGTTTCAAAAGGAAAGTCGTCTTGCAACAGCGCCAAGGAATCCAAACGGAAATTGCAAAGATGAAAAGGCGACCAGAGAACTACACCAAAACAAAACCGAAAGCCATCCCCACTGGCATAGGTTCCAAAATGGGTGGTGAATTCACCTACCCCAAAATGGGATCCCAAAACGGTTTTGACCCATCCATCCTAGGGGTTGATTCCTTTTCCATTCATTTCAACCATCGTTCTTTTCAAAAACCAGGCGTTTCCCCAGGGTTTTGGGTGGCTTTGTAGATACCCCAGCCGCGTGTTTCCCATCGACTCTCTTCGAGGAAGCAGCTGCCTCTCCCAGCGGAACGCTCCGCCGAGTCGCTGGTCGTGGTGGTGCTGCGCTTCGACGACGTGCCCGGCTCGGAAAGAAACGAGGCGTGGTGTCAACTAGGTCCCCCAGTAGTGCCCTTCTCTGCCCCTTTTTGGGGGTGGGTAAATAGACTACAGCAAAAAGGGCACCCCTGTTCTAAGCTCTCTACTGGAGGACCTAGTCAAATTTCTAGTAAGTAGTCTGCGGTCCATTTGGGAGGGACGTGGAGCAAATCAAATGCCACAAACAGCAGGGAACTCATGATCTCTTGCGGGAACTCGCATTTTTTCGAATGCCCTTGCAGTTGGTGGTCGAAGGGAGACTAAAGGCTCACTTGCCCAAAGCCAACCCTTTAACCGTTGGTTTTCCCATGTTGGGACCCATTTTTGGTACAGGTCCCAAAAGGTGATCACCTTTTATTCCCCGGTTGTAGAGGGCCAGTGGGAAGACTTACCATGGAAGACTGGAGTTTCCTCTCGGCCAAACGGAAGCCACCCCCACGTGAGCCCCACATGGGTGAGTTTCTTGAGGGCGCCGTTTTGGTCTGTGGTCTTAAAGCAAAACCACAAGGAGGAAAGGAAGACCTTGAATTTTGTTTTTAGGTCCCCTAAAAAAGACATACCGCAAATGAAGCGACCGACTGTATCGCCCGACCCCTCAGCCAGATTTCTCTCTCCGCGCCGCGCGCCGCAGGCGGACCTTGTGGGCTCCGTTCAGCTGGACGTGTTGGATGCGCAGAACCACAGGCCGGATGAATCGGTCTGCCAACCGATTCGGGGGGGGGGGGGGTGCCATGCACACCTAGAGTCCATTTTGCAACCATACCCTAAACAGCCAATACCCCAAAAGAAGGAGGTTGCAAAATAGACCCTAAGTGTCCACCATACGGAACACTTGAGCGAACAGAATCAGTGTCCACCATACGGGGGGGGGGGGGGCCCACAGGGTGGAACGAGCGAATCCCCACGGTGATGGTCGTGAGGGACACTGCAAGGTGTAGAATGATGGTAGTGTAGATGAGTGTTTCCCAAGGCGAGATCGACCCTTCGTTTTGATGGTGTTCAAAAAAAGGCGACCGAGAGTCGGCATCTTGCCAAGCCGTCGGTGTCCGATATCTGGGTTAGAACACAGGTGGAAAGCTCCAAAACAGTGCGCAAAAATGAGACGAGCACAACCAGGACTTTAGAAGAGCGCGAAGGTGTGCTGAAGAAGGAAGCCAGCCGGTTCAATGGGTCCTTGTTTGAGGATATACCCGAATAGTTGGCACACCTGCTTTTCTTTGCTCGACGGTTTTGTTTCATCAGAGTCCCAGAAACAATAACTTGGGGGTGTCTTGTCGTGGGACCCTGAAAAAAAGGGGGGTCTTTTGGTTCTCCCTTAACACCACAGAAAAAAGGGGGCGCCCTCGAAAACAATTTGGACAGACCCACTTGTGCTGGTTGAACATGTATTTGGGAGAACCTCTGCTAAGCTTTGGGCTGTTCGAGTCACGATGCAAGTCACAAGTCGCTTCCACGAACCTTGCAGAAAAAGATGGGTGTGTCCTTTTTTTGGAGGGTGCTCATTTTGGGGTTGGTGTAAGGGAAACCAGAAGGAACCCAACCAATTTTGTAGGTCCCCTATTTTGAGACGCACTCTGTTTAAGCATCTCTCATGGCGTGTGGCGAACTCGCGGTTCATAGTGACACTTGTCTGTGATCGGCCGTTTGATTCAACTCAGGGCAAGGTATGAGCCCCGACGTACCGCAACCATACTGGGGGTATGGGTTTGCCTCAAAAAATGAGCATCCGAAAAAGGGTGCCTTTTGGTTTCCCTTTGAGCCAACCAAAGAAGAGTAGTCAACTTCTATATGGGCCCAGTCCCCATGTTTTGGTGGCCTTACGACTGCGTCACGGCGGCCCATCCCGCGACAGTTTTCGCATGGCCAATGCGCATTTGATGCATGGGATGCACTTCTTGGCAGTGGCAATATAGGAAGAACGAGCAACTGCGTTTGCCTACGCGGATCGAGGCTGGTACGGAAAACCGAGCTTTGAGGTGTAATGGCAAGGGTGTCATGAGTGGAACTATGCTTTGCCAACGGCAAGAAACTAACCCCCCCCAGCCATAGAGTTGAAAGCGTGATTGCCTTTTGGACCTGCGGGTCATTGGTCGCGTGAGCGAGAGGCTGGTGGAGCATGCGCTGCCGCCCTCGGACGCACGGCTCCGCCTACGAACCTCGGAGATAAAACTACAAGCGCGTGCCTTTTTCGAGGGTGCCATTTTGGGGGTTGGTGCAAAGGGACACCAACAGCAAACTGCCCATTTTAGGGGTTCCGCCCATAATCCCCTTTACTTTACTTGGCAATTAGGAGCCATCAGGGGGGTTGTAAAAAAAAGAGTGTATTTGTGGTTGCGCCCCCTCATTTTTGCTTCTTCTTGGTTGCAGACCCTCCTCATGTTCTGCAATGTGAGGGTAGGCAAGGAAAGCCCATGCTCAACAGATTCAGGACACATGTCCTACTTTTGGAACCCTGCAAATCAACTTGGTTTTTCCTCGACTTGGGTTTCACATTGATTTGGGCGTGGTAGCTCCTCTTTTGGTGTAAGGGGGAAAACACGCCACCATTTGGGGGCTCTCTCCCCAAAAGAAGACAAGCCCATTTGCAGGAGAAATGTTTCTCTAAGAGGCTATCACCAAACAGGCCTTGACGGCCTGAGAACTTATCTGAGGATTTTGTCCAGCGTGAAGGCGAGGGTCAATCAACCCAAGGGGCGGCAATCAATCCTCAATGGAGGTTTGGGGGGTCTCAAAGCTACTCTTGGGGGTGTGATTCCTGGTAAACCAGCCAGACTTCGGGCGATTTTGAGGACCAAAAGGGGCAGGTCTGTTCCTAACTGAGCCCTGGCCGAATCCCAGGAATCTTCCCGCAGTCTATGGAAGGAGGGGCGGGCAGCCTCTTGACTCGGGGCTCGAGCCGCCAGGTCAAAGGAAAGGCATGTTCACAGGAGGTGCTTCCCCAAAAGTTTCCCAATACGTAGCCTTTGACCCCGGGGACGACAGAGGGCGTCTCCAAAATGAAGGTCCAAAACCCTCCAATTATCAGCTTCCCCATTAGGCACCCCTCACACACAAAGACAGCTGTGCGTCCAAGGGACGGGTAGGCAACCTGTTCACGCGCTGTTGGCAGATTTTCTGTAGCCAGAAAATTGTCAAGCTTTTGGGGTCCTGGACAAATGCCACGCCGCGGAAAGGCGTCTTTCTCAATGTTTCTACTGATGGGATCCCTGGTGAAATGCCAGACAGACATCAAGTGCCAAAGCTTTCTTTTTGCATACATAGTTGTATGTGTGTATATATATATATATACACATACACATGAATTGTGAAACAACTACATGAACAACCAAAGAAATACATGAAGTAGCAAGGGCATAAATCAGGAGCTCCAGTCCGACCCAGTTGATGGGAGATGTTGAGGATTCTTGAGGTTGCTTCAGGGCAGGGTGGCTGTTTGGGGGCTCAGTCGGGCTGGGGCTGGTTGCGGAGTTGCGCGGAGTTCGGTTGAATCCGGCCCCCCCAACAATCATGGAAAGCTGACAGGAGGGATTTGGACGACTACTGTACTTTCCTTTTGGGGAACCCCTCTGTCCGCTTCCATGGTCGTTGGTTGAGGGTAAGGCCTGAGTTGCCCTAAAAAGAGAGAAGATCACAGTGAAAACCCAATCGAAAAGACCAAGTTCAGAGAGGCCTTTTTGGTTTGAAATGCATGTGGTGGGAGGAATTGGCATCGGGCCATTTTTGTTTCCCAGTGTCCAGTCCCCCTCTCTGCATTTCTGGGTCAAGCCGACGGCAATGGCACCGGGTGACTTGAAATTGCGAGGGCAGATTTCTAGGAGTCCTTGTGAAACTTTGGATGCTCAGGGTTTATGTGGGTACGGGTCAACATTAAGCCACCAAAAAACTGCGGTCTTTAGTCCTTGTGTCCATTTACAAGGGCTTCATCTTGGGTACCTGTTGACCCGCACTCATGTTCATGGGGGTGCATGAACGAGTGAGTCCCCCCGGCGCAGAAAAGAGCGATTCCCCCTGTCCTGCTGAAATTATGCATCGCCTACCGAGCATGCCACCCGAATCTCGAACGGGAGTTGCGACCGAATCTCGTTTTCAGAGCAGACTGCGGACTGGGAAAGGTGTATGAAAGAGACTGAAAGAGAGCTAAACACCTGGGGACACTCTCTTGCACCGCGTGGGCAACTGACAAAGTTACTGGTGGTCTATTATATTGTTAGCGGAGGATGCGAGGCCCACCCAAATTTCCCACCCAATTTGCCGATGTCTCCTGGAAAAGCAGGTGTAGGCTTGTTTGGGGCTCGCGCGAGGACCGGAAACTCCAACGCATGAAGCTGCAGGCCGAGGTGGGTGTGTCTGTCTTGAGGATCCCCAACGGAGCACAAGGGGATCAAACTTAGGGTTTTGACGACATGCTACACCAACATCCGGACATAGGGAAAGGGTTCATGTCACAAGATCACTCGGGGAGGTCTCAAAGCGCTGAACGCATTTGGCTGATGTTTCAAGGGCAACCAACAAAAACTGACCATTTGAGACGCTCCTATTGTCAGAAACAGGCACTCCTACATCAGGCTGTCCCTTGCGTTCTACTGTTCTTTCCAACTTGGCACAAGTCTTCGGCATTTCCGCAGGCTCCCAGATTCGACTGCTCGAGCACATGTCGCGGTTCCCTTGGTGTCCCTTTTTAGGAGCCATCTTGCTGCCCTTGTGACAATTTCGGAGACCCTAGCTTCCTGAACGTTTTGCGCAATACGTTTGTGTGTGCAATCCTTCATGCGCTGCCCACCTACCAGCAGGTGAAGGATTGCACTCAAATTGCGACCGTTTTTGAGTGATTCAGCCAGCAAATGCGTCGCTTGTAGTTTAAGATTGGAACAGCGTTCCTTGCTCTCCACTTGACCCAGGCTGACCAGTGGCATATGTAGCTTATTGCTGGTTTGTGGGAGGACATGCCATTGTGTCCGCTCTTGTTGGTATATAGCCCATTGTGATCCTGTTGTTGTTAATTTTTGGAGGACCTACAACCGATATAGAGCTTTGCCAGTCCACCTGCTTCACAGTGCTTCCTTTTGTGTTCGTGAATGACTTGCTGGTGCGATAGGTAGGGAATGTGGGAATGAACTCAGGGATTCCCTTAAAATAAACCACCAGTTGGACGGTTTATAAGGGTCATTCCCTCATTCCTTGCGAGAAGCAGCAAGATGAGTTGAACATCGTCGCTTGAAACTGTGTCATGGTGTGGAGAAGACGCTCTTCCCCCTATGAACCCGCAAATGTTTGAGAAGACGCGTAAGTTTGCTGGCACCTGAAGTTATGGAGGGGCCCGACCAAGGCGCATAGAAATGCAGGTCGCAGAATTCACGCTCAGCATATACCCAGGGTTAATTTGAAGGCTTCCTGGAGTCTCCCGAATGCAAGTACAGGTGCAATTGAAACGATGTCCTCGCTTCGCAGCTTATGAACTTCAATGTGTTTTTGTTGGGACCAAGGTCAACCAATCCACATTTCCACCCTTCAGAGATTTCTATGGTTTCAGATTCCACGATTGTTTGGCTTCAGTGCGGGTTCCATGGGGCGCCTTTCTCAGGAGATTCCTCGACCTCGGAGGTTGAGCAGGGCGAGGAAGAAGCCATGGAGGAGGCAGGGAGAGGTCCTTGCGCCCAGATTGAACCCAATGGGCAGCAGGTAGGATTAATCCTGGCAACATTCTGAACGGCGGGTCAAGCGTTGCCAGTGCTTGAGATAAATCCGGACCACACGAATCAGTTCCCCCTACAGGAGGGTTTCACTCATAGGGCATGCCTCATCCTCAAATTGGTAGGATCTGGATAACTGCGAAGTAATCAACAATCCCCAGGAGGATGATCTGCTTGTAGGGCATGCATGACTCCCTGGTCAGAACAGTAATTTTGCTGTTGATGTTAGTCTATCACATGTGGGTGTCCTAGATCTGAGTCCTTGTCGGCTTGAAAGGGAATCCCTCACTGCACGGAAATATGTTCATTCCTGAGCAGCGGAGACGCTATGAGGTATATTCTCACTACAGGGAGTCTGTTGCACGCTAGATCGCGCAAACCCTGAACATTTCAAGCCTTATGGGCCCGTGCATGGTGGCTGGTGGCCCACCAAAACCCTGCCAATCAAGTTAGATCAGCGTCGCGTAGGTACGCGAAGTCCTCTTCCGCAGGGCTGGTCGAAAGCACCTTATGAGTAGAAAGGAAGTCCGCGAAGCACTCGTCCGCGGATCTCGAACATCGCAACTTGGATCTACGAAAGTTGCGCAATGAGTGGCGGACGCCTTTCCAACTCGGGGTGGTTTGCGCTTCTTCGTTCTGCATGGTTTCTGAGCCAATCGGCGTTCCCTGATTGGAGTCACTCTACGCAAGCCTCGTGCAAGTCACTCTCGGCAAACTAGCCCGCGCAAGTCACGCCGCGCAGTTCACTCTGCGCAAGTCAATCTGCGGAGTTACGCCTCACAAATCGCTCTGCGCAAGTTGCTCTTCCCAAGGTACTCGGCACAAGCTACTCTCCGCATCCCCCAGCGCAAGTCAATCTGCGCCAGTCTTTCTGCGCAAATTACTCTGCGAATAAGTCGCTTTGCGCAAGTCACTCTTGTGCGTTTCATTATACGTAAGATACTCTGCACAAGTTCCTCCGCGCAAATCGCTCCGCAAGTCACGCTACGCAAGTCACTCTCTGATAGTCAACTTTGCGCGAGTCACTCGGCGCAAGTCACTCTATGCAAGTCACGCCGTGCTAGTCACTCAGCACAGGTTACCCTGCTCGAGTCAATCTGGGCAAGTTTCTTTTCGCAAGCCGCTCTGCAAGCAGCGCACGATAGCTCACGCAGGTCACTCTGCGCAAGTCACTTTACACAAGTCACGTTCTGCAAGGCACGCGTCGCAAAACAATTACTCTGTGCAAGCTGCTGCCGTCCGCAAGTCAGCCAGTCCGTTGCGCAAGTTGCTCTTCCCAACATACTTTGCGCAAGCTTCTGCTCTCCTCGAGCCACCCTGCGCAAATCAATCTGGGCTAGTTGCTCTACGCAAGCTTCTCTGGGCAAATCACTTTGCACGAGTCACTCTGCGCCAAGCCCTCTATGCAATTAACTCCTCAATTATTATGCAGGTCGCAAGTCACTCCGTACAAGTCACACAGCGCAGGTCACTTTGCGCAAGTCACTCCACAACTCACTTTGTGCAAGCTACTCTGAGCAAGTCCCACTGTGCAAAGGGCTTTGCGCAAGCCGCTCTGCTCGGGTTGCTTTGCGCAAGTGATTCTACTCAAGGCGCAAGTCATCATCATCATCACGTTGAAGTGCATCAACCTGTCACTGGGGTGTTTCAAGGTGTTTCAAGGAGCAAGTCACTGCGCAAGTCACTTTGCCATCGTGCGAGTTGTTTGCTTTGTGCACGTCGCTGTGCACAAGTCGCTTTGTGCAAGTCACTTTCTGTAAGTGACTCTGCCGAAAGGGGGCCAGTGCTTTTGCTGGAAGAACATTTTGCGATGCTTTCGGCCACAGCAGCCATAAACTTGAGGCGAGTAGACTGCTGCATTCAAAACTCAAGCCAGCATTGCCAAGCAGGGCAGTGTCAGTGAGAATCCAACCAAACCAAGAATCTATCACCAGCACGAAATCATACAGGGCGCAGCAACAACATGTCCAACCTGGTCGAGCAGCTTCTGGTCCTACCAGCAAACTCTACTTGGACACTTCTGTCACATAGGTGTCCTTTTTGGCTGATTTGGTTGGACAAAGAGGGCGATTCCTGGTTTACCTGGTGGTTCAATCAACTACCAGGGCCATCTATTTTCCCAAAAAGGACACCTATGCAGCCTTGCCGGCACACATCGGCACACACCTGGTCACGGGAGCGAGTAGCACTACACGCACGCAGTCACCTACGTGACCCTACCACGACCCCATGATCTGAAGAACCACCTTTGTCCAGCAGTCCGCTCAGGATCCGGTTCTGGACGTTTGAGACCCGCATTGCAGAGGAGCCATGAATAGAAAGCCGACTCCGGCGGGAAAGAACAGGATCAGGACCCGATATGGATTCAGATCAAATCCTGAATCAGTTATAACTCAAGATATCGATCCTGTTAGACTTTCCAAGAGAGCCGATCCTTTGTGTTTTGGCATACACGTTTGCGGTCATTGTGTCAAAGTCTTAGAGAATCCAGTTGTCAGTGTGAATTGAATTGCCGAGTCATCACGGCTTGACGTGCACGACGCAATAGGGAGACCTCAGCGAGTTTGGCAACGACCCTTTCAGGGGTCCAGCTGTCATTCACTTGTTTGGCCCTCGCCGGGTGATCAGGGAGAGCGGCCCTAAGAGGGTTTTTTCCTTGGAAGAAAAAAACGTGGATTTCTGCTTGCCGAGTGGAGTTGACTGATCAGTGCCTGCGACCAACGAGCTGCACCAGAGCGCACTTTGGCTCTCAAGGAGAGCTGCCAACCTGCAGCTGGTGTGTGGCTGGTAAGGAATGTACATATAGCCTGAAGCTTTGGCAGCTGGCAGGGGTTCGTGGGCAAACTTCCCAGTCATTTGGTCTAGTGTTGCTGTGTTTGGGGCTGACACGGGGCTGATTGAAAGTTGGGGAACTTTTTTAGGAGGTTCCAGCGCCATCGTGAGACTTGAGCGGACCCTCACCAAAGATAGAATTGGAGACAGGGGGAATTACCAATGGAACAGTTCCAACCCGACTCATGTGAGCCTTTTCATCAGACGAAAGGCCCAAAATGACAGCGCCAAGGAAAGGAGTGTTTGGAAGCGGCGTACCTTTTGATCAATGTTTGCTTGACAAGCAAGTGGACCAGGGATGAAGAGAGACCTCACCGCTTCAGTCATTCAACCTACGGAAACGGCCAGACGGCCAGAGCTACCCAGACGTTACGGGTGTCGGCGATTCAGCCCTCTAAGAAGGCTGCGTCAAATGCAAGTCGGCGTCGAAAATAAAACATGTGAAGCAGGATATATCAATAATTTTGTCAGTGGGTTTGTTTGGAGGGGTATGTATGAGAGCCGCTCATTAACATGCCCTATTACACCACCCAGATCACATACCCCGTATTACTTACACTTTGCGCTGCAAAAGCCTCTGGCTGGGTTATGCCTTGCACATCCTGATATACACCCAAACAAGGGATTCCCCAAAGGATGCTTACAGATCACACTTCTACTTCGACATATTGTGCGGATCCCTCAATAGATGCTTGATATATACTCACCCTTTCACCTGAATCACAATATCCTAATTGACATTGTATAAATATATATATATATACAGTCTTTATTTGAATTTGATAGATATTTATGAATTTTAAAATATTACAAATTAGAATTAAATAATGATATTAATATAATCGACGAAATTGCGAGGCGGAAATTTTAAAACCATATTTGATGTGGTGTTTTTTTTTGTTGTTTTATTGTTTTTTGTTATATATATGTTTTTATTGATTTGTTTATATATTTATTTATTTAGTTATTATTTTTTTATTGGATAATTAATTAGTTATTTGTTTTTTTAATTATTTTCTTATTTATGTATTTATTTATGTATTTATGTATGTATTTATATATGTATTTATTTGTTTATTTATTTATATGTTATTTATTTATTTATTGATGTATTATTTATTGATATTATTTTATATATATATTTATTATTATATTTTTATTTTATGAATTTATTTATTTTATTTTTTATGGTTTTTATATTTTATATTTATTATTTAATTTATTTATATATTGGGTATTTTGTTTATTTAATATAATTATTTATTTTATTATGTATTTATTATAATTAGATACATATAATTATTATTTTGATTATAATTCTATATTTTAAGAAATTATTATATGTGTTTTGAAATTTATATTTGATTTTGCAAAAAAAAAAGGTATTTTTATTATGAAATATATATTTTGTTATTATAATATTTATGTTTGATTTTACGAACATATTATTTTGTTATGAAATATATATATGATTATGAAAATATTATTTTTGTTATGAAATTTATATTTGTTAATGTATATATTTAGATTAATAGGATTTATAATATATGTATATTAGTAGTAAAAAAATGTTGTGTTTGTTACGAAATTTGTATTTGATCTTGTGAAAAGATTGTTTTGGCCATGAAATTTGAATTCGATTTTGTTGTATTTGCCACGAAATTAAAAGCCTACGAAATCCCCATATTGCTATGATAGTGGACCCCGCTCCGCGAACGTTTCGAACCCGTTTAAACCCGTTCCGAACCCGTCGTCGGATAGACATCGCGATCGGGATAACTTGATACTAGTCGGAGAAATTGTTTTGACATTTTTTATTTTCCCATTAGATATATATATTTTTCTCAGATATATATATTTATTTTATATCTGATTTTACCTTTAATTAGTATTCGTAATATGGAACTGCCTTTTAAATTTATATAGATGAATTTATTGAATATATATATATATATTAGCATTATTCTGATTTAATATGAATCTATTTATTGGGATTAATTTTGATATAATATAATTATATTCGAAAAATATATATTTCTATATATTGATAAATTTGAAAATATATATATATGGATTAAATTAGAAAAAATGAAATATACTAAGAAATAACATATTGCAATATTTTTATAGATGATATATTAAATTAATGAATGATAGAATTGTAGAATGAGAGATTCACATTATGTATGATATATAGGATAAAGATTGGGAGAGGTCGAAAAATAATTATTTTTGTTTATAAATTATGTAAAATATAATTATATAATATTTTTAATAATGGAATTCGATTTTTTTGTATTGTTTTTTTCGAAATCCTATTAATATATATAATTAATATTATTATAATCTATTAATAATATAAATAGAATTCATATGTATGTATTAATAAATTATTTATAATCTTATATATAATAATATATATGTATATATTTATTCGGTGAATATAGTTAATCATTCTATAATTAATGATATATGTTTCGTTTTAATCTTTTTGTATAATCATCAGATAAACCTATCAAATAGTGAATTAAATATATTATATATTTTCTATTCGATTTAAATCTAAAACATATAATTATTCTAAATAAATTATAAATTTAATTAACATTCCCAAAATAAATTTCTAAATTATATTTTACCTATTCTAATGCATTTAAAAAATATATAATATAAAATCGATATATATATATTTGTATAGAATAATTATAATATTAATATAATATTTCATATTAATATATTATCTAAAATATATATTTTTGTTAATAATATATATATTATTAATTAATTAAAAAAATACCAACATCATAATTTATTTATAAATATTCAATTAAATAAATATTAAATTAATAAAGGCTCATGCAAAAAGAAATGTTATAAGACCTTCATAAAAAAAACCTTTAAAAAGAATCAAATCTAGAAAATGTAAAACTCTCCAAATCATGGAAATAAGGATTTCATAAATTCTATATTTTATAAAAATTCCTTTATAAAGGTCTAATAAAATGTCCTTATACAATTTCCTTTTAAAAAAACCTTTATTAATAATTAAAAAATATAAAATAAATTCATTAATCCATTTTAATTGTCCTTTATTTTCCGACAAAAGAAATCATAATTTATATGTGTTTTTTCTGCAATAATATATATCAATCCAATTCTTATTAATTAATTATATGTAAAAATATTAATAAATTTATCCGATTTTCCCCCCCCCCTTATTTTTTTTTCCTTATTTTATATAATTTAATTAATTTATCTATTTTAATTTAAACAATTATTTCTATTCCTTCTATTTAGCGTTCATAAAATCTCGAACTCCATTTTTTTTTAAATTTAATTAATATTATATTCTTTAAATATATTTATAATATTCATCAATAGCAATATCAATTTAATTCCAAATAAAACATATATAATTATTATAATTTACTAATCATTCAACAAAACAACTTAATCATATTTTAATCATCAAATTATAATCATTGTATATATATGTATTTCAAATATTATTCATTATATATATTTCTCATATTATTTATATTATATTAAATATATATATATATAACATAATATAATTTTTAATTCAATAATATATTAAATTCTACATATATAAAAAACACCAACCATGTTCGAAATACATTTATAATTCACAATATATCTATATATAAACAAAATAAATCAATATTTCATTAAAATATGATCGAAAAACCATAACAACATATATTAATATAATAATTCCAAAATACATAAAACACATAAATTTAGAATCAATATTATACACATAATTATATTTTTGAACACATCAAACAACAAAATCAAAAATTAAACCGCAATTATTACCCCAAAACAAAACATAAAACCAAATCGAATTTTCTTTCAGAATTCTAATTCGAAAATCCATTTCAAAATGATTGTAATATAAATACATATATATCAAAAATCAATTCAACAATTAGCATTCATATTATTCAATTTACATTGAAACTCGGAAACACATGCAACAACAACTACACAGTTGCAAAAACATTTTCGCATGTATATATGAGCCACGGTCAAAATTGTTTATTTCCCCTGAAGGATGTAGAGCAATTGGCGAGTTGGCTAATGAATTCTCTGTCTAGACCCCAGATTGCTGGCAATGTTGACCGAGCCTCATGTGATAAAAGTTATGTTCATGCAGATTATACTTGTATTTTGGATTACGAAATTGAAATTCATTGAGTTTCCTGGGGAACGGTGGGAAGCAGCTTTGATGTAGAAACATGCGTGAGCATAAGCTCATTCCACCTGCGTTTAACCTGCGCTCTGACAACGCTAATCATCCAAAAACAGAAAGCGACCAATCTGAATCAGGTTGCATTCGAGAAGTGCATCTTTTACCCAAAAACGAAAACCATTTTGCCCTATCAGCTGCGAGCATGCCTCTGTTTACATGGACATGCTGCGGCACCCGCCTTCGCAATCCTCATGACTTGGCCTCGGAGTCCAAGTTTGGGTGTTTCTCGCAATGGCCAACCCCCTTTTGCAAGGCTAAAATAAAATACAAAAAGGGACTCCTATTTTAGGGGACCACTTTGAGAAGCCAGCGCGAAGTACAGAGCTTCGCGCGAATCCTACTAGTACTTTAGTCCGCTCACCTATCTTAGTCCCAGCTAAAGCCACCTCAAAAGTCCCTTGCACTATTTAGGGAGCCTGACTTGAGACTACGAGGCGCACTTGTGTGAGGTGATGCCTGAATCTTTTGAAGGCGTTCGAATTTTGGCTCTCTTTCTCTCTGTCTTTTGTTGCTTTGTTTGGTCAAAATTGTCACAAGGACCAGATATGTTTTCTTGAAAAAGGCAAGGAAGGGGCTCCAAAAAAGGGCAAACCCCGCGGCTTTTCCACGGCAAACCCCGAGATTGAGCATATACAGCCTCAAATGTGCACTTTTGTTTTCTGAGGGACCCTTTCGTGTCATAGTCAAATCAGCACCGCCTTGTGGTCCAAGCAGTTCCTTCTACCTGGGAACGTGGCCGGTGCAAGGAAAATGACCGTGACATCATCGCAGTAGTCCCCTTCGGCCTGGCAGGGAAGCCGACTCTTGTCCATGAATCTGCATGCGCAAGTTTCAGTGTGCTACACGCATTGACTGGGCTTTAACTGCTTGCTTAAAATACATCCAGCAACCCGTGCCAGTTTGCTGCAAGTGGACCCATATGAGATCAGATTTGCTTCAAGCAATCGAAAGTGCTTGAAGCAGCCAATGTGGGTCAAACCGCGCCCTTTGAAGGCGCTGTTGAGAAGCCTGGCCATTGGATGTTTGAGGATGCCTTTTTTAGGTTGCTTAAAAGGGACACCGCAGGGAAGCAAACTCATGTCGCGCCCTGCCTCGATCCATCTTCTTTGTGATCGCCGTGTCAAGCCCTGGCGCTTGGCTTAGCTTGGCTGCAAAGCCAGCTTTGGCCCCGAGCGACTTCGCGCTCCAACGGCCAAAGCAAAGAATCATCAGGCATACGTAAACACACAGACACGAGGAAACAGGTAGGTTTATGTATATATATACATATATATGTATATGTGTATATATATATATACATAGTCGTATTTACTTGTTTGCTTAGTTATTTATCTATTTATTTATGTATTTGTTTATCACACCTGCCACACATTATTATATGTTGCTATCATGTTCGTGCGATCCTGCGTTTGCTATCAATGTGCTGCAGTGCTTGCTGCTACATCGCACGCAGCCCAAAGCCTCCGACACGCCTAACTTCTAACTCCTCCAAAACACGAAGCTGCGAAAATTGTTTAGATTCGGCAGGACAGATTAGATGGTGAAGATGGATTAGATAGACAAATACGAGTAGATGGATGGATGGATGGATGGATGGATGGATAGATAGACGCACAGACAGACAAACAGATAGATAGTGAGACAAGGAAAGAAGACAATATAAGATACTAACAATAACACGCAAGACAATAAACAAATTAATGGAGAAATAATGCAACAAAAGAAACCCTACATACATAAAGAAGAAGGCTTTGGAGCAGCTTCAACGTGCACGGAACAGCTTTTTTTGTGTTTTAACTCTTATCACTTATTGAATTTTGGGAAAGGGCGTAACTCCTATTTAATTGCTTTCTGCAATGTACATCAAAACCAATTATCTCCATGTCCTTGCGCAGTTCCATGTACCTACTAATATGGCTTGATTTATGATTCCAGGTGCATGTGCATGCTCATACAACCCCGGGAACATAACATTTGGAACGCAGCGCCAATCGAAGTTATGCATTGTGTTTCCAATTCCATCTTACATTTGCCAATCACGTCTACTAGAAGACGCCTTTTTCAATAACATCTACTTACATGTGAACATCAACTATAAGAAGAGCAACTTAAGATGCTGTTTCAAGTGCAAGCTAATTGTACATTTAACCGGCTGCAGTTCCCTTTGCATTCCGCGTGAAAACATGGAGCAAACCAATATTCACAATTCGTACCCTTGCTTTCACAAACATGGATCTGCGTGGAGGTACAGGATGGTACCTGAAAGATGAATTTCCTCTTGAAGGGAGCCCCTGTGAGGTGCCATGTTAGTGGGAGGGAGGGTAGTTTAATTCAACTCGCTTTCAATTTCATGGTGGGACTTCAACCACTAAGTCTTAAAAAGGGGAGCATTTTTTAAGTTTTAGCAGTTAAGTGGTGGGACTTCAACCACTAAGCCACAAAAAACAGGCTCACGCTGCCCTTGCCGACTTCCATGTAACTCAGGCACTGGGGCCAAGCCACTCAGGACATGGGTCTGGTGCTTGCAAAACACCCAGTAACATGCGGGATGTTATTTTCAGCAGTTAGATCGTCGTGCCCCCCTCAAACACAGGTCAAACTGCGCAGTGGATGGTATTCCCCCAAAACCTGAGGCGAGCCTTACCCTCCATGTGAAAAAACAAAACCGAGCTTCTGGAGAAAACACTGCCACGTTTTTTGGGATCCGGCTGGATCCAAAACCCGAGATCCATGCTGCGCAACTTCTGTCCGAGGCTCTCAGCTGCCCACTCCCACAGAACCGGTGGACCAACTAAAACAGCAACACACCAAGAAGCAAACAACCAAACCAATCCTACCCACCATGGCGGTTGGTTTTTCGTTTTTGATATTTTTACTTGGTTTGGTTCATTGTAATATCTGCCAATTGTTGCGCAACACTTGGCACATGATGCCCAACATTCCCACAGAACCGCTGCACCTACCCGCACCCTGGCTGGAATGTGTTCTGTTGGTCCATTGCAATATGTGCCAAAAGTTGCTCAACAATTGAGAAACCGTGCGCAACATGTCCACCAAGCAAAACAAAAAGGAAACAAACAATACCACTAAAGAACATAGAAACACGTCAGTCATGGTAGGGGTAGGACTAGCTTGCGTTTGGTGTTTTGTTATTTTATCTTCATCTGTTCTGGACATGGTTGAGTCAGGCCAACATGCGGAGCAAGATAGCTGTTGGGAGGGGGGGAGGTGTACATATGTATAATTACACATGTCCATGTTATGATTATTATTATTATATATATATATGTACATATGTTGTGTAAATCATGCCCGAATACTGGCTATAGGGGCGAGACACCCCCCAAACAACATCCATCTGCTTATGTGTCACTTGTTTTCTGAGACAATCAATCAATCAATCAATCAATCAATCAATCAATCAATCCGCGGTGGTCGCCTCAACGGCTTGAAGCAACTCGTCAAGTCTGTTTTGAAAGTCACGTGAGGTCTCATATGTTTGTATTTCTTGCATTTTTGTTAAATCAAAACAAAAACAACATAACGACAATAGTAGTAATAATGACAAATCAACTAACACAAACAAAACAAACAAATTCAGATGCGCTGTTAAATCAACATATGATACTAGTAATCATAATCAACTAACCAAAACAACAAAGCAACACAAAACCAAACAGGCCGAAGCCCGAAGACACCAAAAGAACACAATGGCTGGGCGCCGAAGCTCCATGACTGGGGTTCTGTCTCGCAGCGGAACCCTGGGTCGTGTTCCTGAAATCCTCGAATCTCCAAAAGCGTCCATTGGCGTTTAGCCCCCGATGGAAAAAAACAAAACACATCCAGTAGTGAGAAAAAACACAAAAACATAAATCCAGTCGTGAATTCGATTCACTTTCAGACCAACAGGGGGAAAAAGAAAAAGACAAAACCTCTTCTTGAGCAAGTGGAAGGAAGAGTGGCTGACTCCCAAAAGTCGCCAAAGGCTGACTCACAAGTCATAGGCTCCGAAAACCCCCGGGAGGGGCGCACGGGGTTGAGCCAAATAGCCCAGCCTCCAGCCCCGACTTTAGGTCACGACCAGAGCGGTAGCGCGCCTCAGGAAACGTGGCCACGGTTTTTTGCCACTTCTGGCTCCCTCCTAAGGAAAACACACACAGAATCCCTGGAACAAGGGGAGTCCAAGAATGCCAAAGTTGAAGAAATTGGGGTTCTTCAGCTTGCCAACGGCCAAGTCGGGCCACACTTCACATGACGGCCGGCTTGCTAGAAGTGCGCCCTTGGGCCTCGTCATGTCTTTTCTTTGGCTTGGCACGGATACATGTTCACCTGAGGGATTGGAGGGGCTGATCCTCCCAAACTATGCTCCTGGCGGACATGGTGGAGATGGCTTCCTCGATTGATACCGTGTCCTCGGAAGCGATGGGTCGCTTCAACAATGCGCTCCAAAGCTCTTGTGTGTTTTCGCGCCAAACACTGGCCAGAATGCTGCGCACCTTGACTTGCAGGCAACCTCAACGTCTGTGCAATTGCGACCATCCGATGATTCAAGGCTCTTACTTGACAATGGCAAGCAATGATGCAGCCGGCAAGACCTTTTTCTCACAGTCATCGCCAGTGTGCAATCGAGCCCAGGAGCCAGTCTTTCCTTGGATGCATGGGTCAACGTTAGGCCGGTCGAGGCAACTTATTGCCTAGCAAGTCAGATGGGCAACCCCACCCTTCGACCAACAGAACCTCAAGTGGCTGTGGGTCAGAAATAGGTACCCCACATGGAACCCTGATAAATGGAGACATGAACAAAAACCTGCGGTCCCCTGGTGGTTTAATTTTGACCCGTACCCATCTTTTCGGGAGGAACGCACGTGACATCAGCTGTTGCAAGGCACTGGCTGGGTCGAGGTCACCGGCCCTATGGGCGATCTCATGCTGGATGAGGTTCCTGGCCCATTGCTTTGCGGGTTTTGGTATCTCTCTGTCTTTTCTTGAGGTCCTCGTTTTGAGCTTGGTGTCAAGCCAGCAAAAAACCAGTCATATGGCAAAACCAAAACCTTTTTGCTCTTTAGCACTCGCTTCAGCGGCAAGGAAAGCCACCTGCCGAGCCGAGAGCTGAGAGCCGAGAGCCGAGTTCGCCTCTGCTCTGCGGTGATGATGTTCTTTTGCGCTGCCCAGTCGATCACATTGGTGGCCACCGCGTGGGAACTTCGCTTCTTGCAGCGGGCCAGGACGTAGGCCTCGCGCCGAGATTTGTGTGTCTCAGAGGGGCCAAGACTTGGTGGTGTGATAGGCAGGGAAGGAGGGAATGACCCATACACTGTCCAACTGGTGGTTTCCTTTAAGGGGACCCCTGGGGTCATTTCCTCGTTCCCTACTGAGCACCAGCCAGAAAAGGGTCCAAACATGTCCAACAAATTGCACAACGCGATAGGGTGGGCTGCTGTGTGTGCGCTAGTTTTTGCCGGCCGATCTAATTTCAGGCAACTAAGATACAACACATACCGATTTGCTGAGGCTTGCAGTGCACGACACGCTCAGATCTGCACGCAACCGCACCTCCATGTGCAGGCCGTGCAACACTAGCTGAAGTCTCATAAGAGTTGGAGCAACCGGATAACGAGGTAGTTGGAAGCACTGAACAAACTGAATCTTGAAGACCAGGAAGCTGCAACATTTTGACTGGGTTCCTTTGAAGAGGCAAAAACAAATCGGGCAAAAAAGCAAGCAGATTGACGATAACAGATTGATGGCTAGCGAAAGCAAGTGGGCAACCAGCGCGTGCCCTAAGTGCTCTCCTACGCAACCCGCAAAAACCAGACCAATCAGTGTGGCCTGGCTCTTGTGCGTGATCTCGATCACGCCGTCCTCCGCAAACAAACGGCCAATGGACTAAATCGAATGCGGCACAAGGTGTGTTGTGGACTTTGGCCAGTAAATCTAGGACATGTGTAATCAACTTGGAGGGGTCAGCCAAATGGTGCGTTGCATTCTGGAAACTTGCATTTTCCTTGGGCCCCACGGGCTCTCTATGTTTGCATGACACCGCAAAACTTTGGCGATCAACGCTTTGGTGAATGTCCAAGAAAGGAAACTAAAAGCACACGCATGTTCATTTGTCTCTCCTTTGGTTGAGTCATCCATGGGCTGTGAACTTCAATTGGTTGGACCCTTTGGTGTACTTTGCAGCCATTCAGATCTTTCGCCATGTTCATTCCATGCTTCTCGGGGACCCCAAAAGAGACTCTTCAACCGCATTGATCTGCAGGAGTGTGGTCCAACCACTGAAAATTCAGAATCAAACGGGGGTGCCCATTTCAAATGGCGGAGCTATCAACTCCTTTTCGATGGAAATAGAAGGGGTTCCCTTCCAAACCATGTTATCCTCCTTCCAACAATCTTCAATCATGGAAGCTGACAGAAGGGTGGATGATGAGTGTTGAGCCAATCTAGGTGAAAAGGTCTCAAAACAGGGGATCCCCAATGGTTGGCTTCGTTAAAACCGCAAACCATCCCAAAGGGTTTTTCAAACAAAACAAATCAAAAAAGCAGCTAAAAACAACAACAACGACCTCTCATCCAAAAGGGGTTTTCAAAAAACAAAAACAACAACCACCAACAAAAACAAACCCACCTCTCGCCTTTGTCAACCAGCTGGGCTCGCCGTCCACCTCCATGGGCAGTGTCACCTGCAGATCCGGAGATTGATGCGTGCGGTGGTTTGGTGGTTTGGAGGTTTGCTGGGATGGTTTCCCCATTGACACTCTACAAGAACCAGAGCTTCAAACCTTTCAACCTTCACAGGCCTTGAGTTTGGGGACCCTACCTTCAAGCCACCAATCCAATACACCAACTAAGGGTTGCTTGAATTTGAGGCCCAAAAAAGAAGAGAACCTCCCTTGCAAAAAGCGATGCCACCACTAAAATAGTGAGAGCCCGCAGCGAAGCACCAATACAAGCCCCTCCACAGGCACCCTTCAAAGAGATTCTGCACAAACTACAAGCACTTGGGCGTGAATTTCTGACTCAACTTATCCCCGACCACCAGCACCAGCCACAGCACAGCGCAGAGTGCCACCGCAATGCGGGTCACCGAAGAATAAAAGGGAGCCAAATAACCGAGAGTGTTCTATCAGAATTGTTGAGTACTCAAAGCACAGCGCTGCGCCATACTGAGCCAATGCTAGCCAAGCCACGCTGAGCCAATGCTAATCAAACGGGGTCGAAGAAACGATACCATGAGCATCATCGTACTCCTGGTGACCCTACTTGGATGAAAGCGCGCCAAAACGCCTGGGAACAACCCACGAACAGTGACAACTAATACTATCAAGCACTTGGTTAGAGATCCTTTGGGTTTAGCGGAGCCATCATTGGGTCCCTTCCGCGTGTTTTGGGGAGGGGGGGCTTTATTTGTCGGTACCTTGCATCAGTCTTTCAGCGAACCCCGTTTTGATTGTTTGCTTTCCCAAACACTGTGTCTACACCAAATCGGGTTCTTACGGCAAGTGTAGGCCAGGGTGCTCGCTCTAAACTGGGCGCTCCGCGTTTCATCTTCGCAGGCCCAGATCAATGTTCCCTTGAGAGACTCTCATGTGCATTTCGACTGCGCAGGCTCGAGCAACACGTGACGGTGAATTTGGCGTCTTCCAAAGGTGCGCTCTCGCTGTACCCGGAGCTTCCAAAGAGCCGAATTCAGACAAACAGTGATTGTTGCAAAGCTTGATTCAGCAACCTTCAGGTTAAACAAGCTCTGATTTTTCAGAACTTAATCAAGCAATGTCTTTGTCAGAGATCTTGTGCAAAGACCCTGTAAAGACCCGCCGAAAGATTTCTTGATGGAGATCCTCTGAACAGGTCTTGCGCAGGACCTGCAGAGACTTCATGTCGAGTAGAGGATGCTCTCTAATTACAGATCCTGAAGAGAGCACTACTAGAGGATTCTCTCGGACATCCTGCGCACAGATCTTGCCAAGAGATCCTACAGGGAGTGAGCTTTCAGAATCCTTCTGGTTGAAGAACACGCGCAGGGACCCTGTGCTCATTTCAGGAAATTCTGTACAGAAGCAAACGAGACACTTTCATGAGCTGCTTGGCTTGTTGTCTTACAATGTTTGCTCGTTGTTTTTGGCCACTGCTTAAGGTCACTCGCCGTGCTAATCAAAGGGAAACCAAACGGAACACCGTCATTTGGCGGGGTGGGGGGAGGGGGCCTGAGCAAAAACACATCCAAATCGAGATTCGTGTTGCCATGTTTCATGCCCCCAAAGGCTTAAAGGAACCTAAGATCAACCCGGTTGGTTCTGAAGCCCATTCCTGGGCACCTCGCCTTGTTGATGATCTTCACCGAAGATGCCTGTGCCAGCTGCGTGGCCGTGTAGAGGCCAACCTGCCGGAAAATCCCCCCCCCCCCCCGTGGCCACGGAACCCCACGAAACTCCGTTGCTTTCTGCTCTCCTGCTAAAAGGTTAACTTTTAGTGGTTTAATGGAAAACCCATGAGTTGGCAAAAGGTTAAAGCCCTAACATCCAAGCAACATGCACCAAAGGAAAGGTCGCCTTAAGCCTGCACCAAAAATCCCCAATGAGGTCCCGCGTGGGAGGACGCTTGTAACTGCCCTGCAATCCGCCAGCTGCACTGTGGTTGCAACATCGCTGCCATCAAACGGGCGAGGCAAGTCTGCCTTCGCGTGAAGGACCTTCGATCACACCCCCTGGGTGAGCTCGTCGCACTTCTCACTGGCTGAGTGGATGGCCCAAAAAAAGTCCAAACTTTATATTTACCACTAAAATGGTCCAACCCCAAACAGTTTAAAGTTCATGAACTCAGGAAGTGAGACTTTGCCCAGAGACATGCCCTGCAGCCCCGTTTGTTCTTTGGTGGACTTCGGCGGGCTTCCCCAGGTCTCCACAGTGCTTCAACCACGGCAACTTCTTCGTTACATGGCCAGGGTTCATGTAGCCACGCACCACTGGGCTTCTCGACTCCAACCCCATGCGCAGGTTGTTCTCATTCAGCCGTCCCAGCTCTTTTTGGCGCTGGGGCTTACTTTTCGAGCTCCTTCTTGGGGTGGGTCCTAGTCACGCAACCTTGAATCCCAAACCAGAAATGGATCATCTTTGTCCAGGCAAAGGCGCCCCTCCCTTTCGCAGCTGGTGTCTGTCTGCGACCAAGATGCAGAGTTCCCTTCTTAGTCAAGCATAGCCAGCGAGAACACAGTACGAAAGATTGGGGAAGTCAATGAGCCGCACTTCAGATGTAACTTCAAGGGGAATGAACCATTTTAGTCGGCCCCTGGCAGGTTCCCCCCGTTTTTAGCCCAGTCAAAATCTGCCAGGTGTGTCGCATGTTCCGCACCTGGCTAGCGCCCAGCTGCAATGCGCCATCGACTCCCACGACCTGCGGGTCGGAACAATGCACATCCACTTGCTACCGCGGCGGATTTGCATGCGTTTCACCACTCTACCCGCGCAATGGGATGAGGGGGGGTTGGGGGGTCGGGGGGGGGGGGGTGGCGTGGGTGATAGTGGATTTGTTCATGCACACTGCCCCGTGCCCGATGGCCAGTCCTTTTGCCCGAGTGTTTGTGCGCGACGATTTTCGTCTTGCCCTAGGTCTCGTCCTGTTGCCTCGCTTGGCTGGTGTTTTGGTTTGCCGTCATCCAGCCCTACGCCAATTGGGGACAGACCAATGGCGTCGAGTGAAAATAGCGGTAGAGAGAGCAGCGGCCCAGAAGCAGATGTTATTTCAAAGCACGTTCCACCAGAACACATGCAACACCGGCCACACGCAACTGAACGGATTGTCGAACCTCAAGATATACAAGTGCAACATGCGCCGGACCGTATACGGTGAAGCCACCTTCTTTTTTGAATTGGGAAAACACTTCAGGTTGGTTTAACAGCTCCCCAGCAGGAACACCGAACTCCACGCGGGTCCGAAGCCTATTCTGACATTAAATACTCACATGTTGAAATCCTGACGCGAATGGAACGAACAGCCCTTGAGGTCCAGGAATCCAGACCTTAACAAGGGGCGGGTGCTCCAGTCAGCCCGAGCCGTGAGATCCCATGCATCCATATCATGGGGAAACACCCCATGGATACTTCGCTTTTTCAGCGGGTTTCTCTGTAAACCAACCCACCAAAGGGAACAAAAAGACCCAACAGTTGGGCCCTTCAAGTCCTTGGCCATGGACACCAGCTCCAAATATCTGAATCATAGAAGGAACTTCAAATGGCCGTCCCTTCGGAATCCCGAACTTGGCACAACGGACTCCGAAAAAAGCGATGGTGTGACCCTCTTTCATATTTGCCCGGAAGAAAACAAAAACAAACATGGAGCCGTTTTGGAGATCGACCCCACCCCCACGACCGATCCCTTCGAACGCCCCGACGCCTCCAGCAGCTTGTCCTGCATGGACTGCCGGCCTTTCACCATGGTCTGAGCCACTGCCTCGCGAATCCAGGGATTTCAGGTGGGTCACAATCAAAACCCGGAATTACAATGGTTGAGAACCATGTAAGGAAATACGAAGGCGGATACTCGCAACTATTTATGGCTGGGATCGTCCCTTACTAACCTTGATCTACTCGGGTTTTGATTGTGGCTCAGGTGTCCAACTGGGCGCCCTGTTGTCTGGGCTGTCCTCAGATCCCCCGCTAAAAGTGACTCACTTTTAGTGGGCCAAATGGAAAACCCCACTAAACACTAAAAAGCTAAAAGGCTAAGGAACCGGATGGCTGGGAGCCACCAAATTTTGAGTGGATTTTAAAGGAACCAATCTTGCGAATCAACTTAGAAGCCCCAAAAGCCCTTCATAGGGTTTCTTTCCTCCACCCCGAAATATTTCTTATGCATCCACATGTGTCCAAATGGATCCAAATGGATCCAAATGTTTTGTTTTGGAGAAGTACACTCTTGCAGATTCATGTGTTTGCGAGGAATGGCCCGTCTTGCATGGGCGCAAGCATATGTCTTTCAAACTTGATGAGTATGTTCGACTCCAATTATGTATGTATGCGTGTGTATGTATATATATATATATGTATATGTCTAATTATGTACATGTATGTATGTATGTATGTATGTATGTATGTATGTATGTATGTATGTATGTATGTATGTTAGGTAGGTAGGTAGGTAGGTAGGTAGGTAGGTAGGTAGGTAGGTAGGTAGGTATGTATGTGTGTAAATGTATGCATGTATGCATGCATGCATGAATGTAATGTAATGTAATGTAATGTAATGTAATGTAATGCAATGCAATGCAATGCAATGCAATGCAATGCATGTATATATGTATGTATGCATGTATGTATGTATGTATGTATGAACGTACGTACGTACGTGCGTACGTACGTACGTGTGTGTGTGTGTGTGTGTGTGTGTGTGTGTGTGTGTGTGTGTGTGTGTGTGTGTGTGTGTGTGTGTGTGTGTGTGTGTGTGTGTGTATGTATGTGTGTATGTATGTATTTATTTATTTATGTATGTAAAACGTATGGACACGTCTGCAAAAGAGCCAATCGGCACCGCAGTGTTTTGAAGGGTCTCCTATATCTATTGGAACACCCGCATTCATATATGACATGCATTTGTGCATACCCCGATCGTTTTTCCGTTTGGAGGACCCACACGGCTGATCTGACTTTGGCCGGGCAAAGTAAACTTTTCGTTTTGCGTCCAAGTGACTTCCCTTTGGTTTAAGACCCCGGGAGATAATAAGCATACTTTCAGTAGTGATAGATTCCCTTCAAAACCGAAAGGAACAAATCTTAACCCAAAGCGACACCTTCCGAATCGAATCTGACTGCATCTGATAGGCTGAACTTTCTGACGGAGCTGTGCTGTCAGAGTCGCTGTCCTCGGCAAAGCAAAGCATGGCGTCCAAAGAGTCACTCGCCCTGCAACTTGACATAGACCCGCCCCCGAAGAAAAACAAAAAAATGTATAAAAGATAAAGAAAAAACAATAAACAAAAAACATAAACAATGAATAAAACGTACATAAACAAACAACAATAAGAAAAAACACACAATAAACACCATATATATAAATACACAAAAAAGGGGGGGGAAACACATGAACATAATATAATACAAAGCTGGGTGTGTTGGTTTTCGAGAGTGCCATGCTTGGTTTGCGTTAAGGGGAAACCAACAAAACAACGAACCATGTTGTTGGTTTCCCCTATTTTGAGGCAACCCCATATGATGTTCAAATAAGACCTTTATTGGGATCCCTTTCTGCTTGTGAGGGACCAAATCTATGCATGTTCTCCATCTATCTGTCAAAATGACTTGTTTCCCCAAGAGGAAACCAGACACTATTGCGCGAGGCTGTTTTTTTTGCGGATTTGTTTTGAGTGGGCCCCACATGCCCTCCCCAAACTATTAGCAGACGACGCTTGATTTTTCGTGGCCAGGCTTCCAGTTCACCATCATCGTCTTCAGCACGACCCCATAGATCGGTACCTGCAAAGACGCCATGCGCATAGAAAACGACGACATGTGGCACGTCTTTTGGGGGGTACCCTTTTTCGGGCGGCTTTCAAGGGAAGCCACCAGGAAAACCACAATCCTTTTGTTGTTTTCTCCTTTTTTCTTTTTTCTGGGGGGGTCCCTTTATAAGGCACACCCATGTCTTTCCGGAAGACCCACGTGGTCTGAAGGCCATGCCCTCGACTTCAACGCCTCACGGCCCGCGCCTCCTCCGAAGCTGGGGATGTTCAAGATGATGATGCCTTCCAAGGAGCTGGGGATGTCCACCTCGGGGATCAATCGGGGGTGGGTCAAAAATCGGGTACCCCCAAACATAGGTGTCCTTTTCTGGTGGGAAATAGATGGGTTTCCCGGGTAGATGAGGAAAAACCACCAGTGTAAACCAGGGATCGCCACCGATTTTTCGAGCAAGCCAACCAAAAAGGACACCTATGTACCCAAAATGGGTTGCCCTGGTAGGTGGAAACAAAGACTAGAACCTGCGGTCCAATTCCTGGTGGCCGAAAATTTTGACCCATACCCATCTTGCCAACGCGCGGCGGCCAAGTACTTCTTGTGCGGGGGGGGGGCGAAGTCATAAGACTCGGCATTGGCTTGTTTGGTAGAGGGCATGCCATTAGAATTCACAATAACATACATAGTAGTGTCATTTATTGACTTCACCGTTTATTATCTTGCTGGTGCTCAGCAGGGAATGAGAGAATGCCCCTTCTAAACCAGCCCTTGTGGTTTCCTTTAAGGGGACCCCCAGGTTCATTCCCTCGTTCCCTTGTCAAACCATATCTTTGATGCATGGGCGATCCAACTTGGCCAAACTTGTCCAGACGTAGATGAGTTAGCTTGCACAACGAGTCACCTTCCGAGTGGCGTGGATCTTTGGAGATTTCAACCGGTTCTTGTTGGAAGGTACCCAACCAAGCCACCAAACTAAAGCCTCAACAACTTCTAACAACGATCTTGATGCGCCTCTTGCGGACACCGCCTTCCCCCCCCCCCCCCATTTGTAGCGCTCTTTTAACATCCAGGCAGATCCACAAACCAAAGGCCGCACCAAAACCGTTTCCTAGAAGAAAAAGCCGAAAGGTAAATGACCGCTTTCGAACACACGTCCGAGGAAAAAAACAACAAAAAAAAACAATCTGGCATTTTCACTCGTCGGCCGTCAGCATCCCGAGGCTGGGACAGGATGACCATCCTAGGCAATGCTTCAAACAGTTGGCCCGACGCATACATCTCATTTTGAGTGGCCATGACACATCTTCACATCAGTCTCTTCTAACACACTTGCACTACACTCATAGTCTATGATGCTGCTTTCATCAACATATTCTTGAAAGCTTAAGCGGGACTCAGTGAATATGCAGCGAGGCGTGGTTGATCTCTGCCTCAAAACCATGGAGTCAACGTATCCCTGACAAACTCATCATGAAACCTGCAATCTTATACAACGCTGTTCACCCATAGGCAGCTTTTCGGTGGTGACACTTGAGAGCGACTGAGCCCGAAACTGCTGCCTGTTGATCCTAACCAGTGGAGTCAAACGCGCAATTGGGATTATTTGCCCGCTCATGTTAGCTATGTCCCAAAATGTGGAAACAAGAAAAAACAAAAAAGAAAAATGTGGAAAACAACAAAGGCATGTGTCCCAACATGTGGAAAACAACAAAACAAAGCAAGAACAAGAAACACACGCGCACACACACACACACCCTTACGTAGCATTTGAGCTGTTGGCGCTCCTCTCTTTGTCTGCATCCGGGTGACGCAAAAGAGCTCCATCTTCTCGCCAATGTTTGCGCAGTGCTTGGTCATCCAATTCCGATACCCACTCCTGCACTGGGCAAATATGGCAGGGATTGACGCAGACTGTCATGGGAAGCAGCCCATCACCTCTCATGATCCATTTGTCACATCATGCTGCAGTAAACTGACCAACCACCAGCCAAATGACTATCTGACAGTGGCCAAAATTTGGCGCTGCCATGATGGTGACTTGACTGAGCTTCACATCAAGAGACGTGTATGAGTTGCTTATTGAATCAAGTGAGGTAAGCTCATCTCACTTGCCCATAGGACCCAGAAATAAAAGGTTCACCTTTAGGAACATCCAAAAGGTCAAAAGGTCGGCTTTGGGCAAGTGAGGTATTCCGTGTTTTTTTTTGAGCTGACGTGCAAGAACCCCTACTCGGCGGTCGCAAATGGAGAGCCATAGCCTCACGTTTTACTCTGATGCTCCCTATTGTACGGCTGTGGACAGCCAAGAAACGGGCAACGCAATTGGCCATAGAAGAAGGAGACCGCACCATATCAGGCAATCGCAAACTAACGAGGGCTCTGTCACACTTGGCAGGCGACAACACTGGAAAGCCGCGACAAGAACACACACCCAGTCATAACACACACAGCCAGGCATGACAGCAGCTCTCCTGAAGTACCACAGCTTGTTCACAAGCTGCGACACGAACCTGACACGAGCTCACTGCGGGTGTCAAATTAACAATCCACATGCATGAAAAGCGGTTGGGAGTCCCAACCACAAACTGGCTGTGGGTCAAAAATGCGTACCCAATTGAACCCTGGTAAATGGAACCAAAGACAAAACATGCGGTCCCCTGCTGGTTCTATTTTGACTCATACCCAACTTTTGGAACAGGAGAGATCGCTTTGCCCGTAGGTCCGTAGGCTCCACGACTTTTGCCCGGGCTTACACGGCCATCCGTATCCAGCCTAGCGCTGTTTGCAAAAGTTTGCTCATGGCAACCACATGGCGGATCGCTGATTTTCCCTGAAAACCAAATTTCCATGGATACTTTTTGGGTTTCTGTTGACCCCTCTGCAAACAGTGTTTAACTCGTGGGTCCCCTCTGAAAAATCGCAAAGATCCGCTACCAAATAGCCACCAAGGTTTCTTGTTCGCTCAAAAGGAGGCTATGGCACCTTGACTGCAAGTTTTTGAGGGGAATAATGACACTGTGCAGTTTGACCATTTTTGTCATGTATTTTTTGCCACGCAGCAAATCTATGTTGCTTCCAATACTTTCTATTTATTGGAAGGACTCAGTTCATGCTTACTTGAACCTATTGAACTTGAATCAACTTCAACTTGCAATTCCAGTAGTTGTTCTCCCCATGTATTTCGGAATGCGCGATGAAAAGTACTTGCTTACAGGCAGGTTGAAGCGCTGACACTCACTTAGTACAAACGGATGAGACCCAAGATTGAAGATGCTGGATAAGATGTCTGGGGAATCTTAAATATATATTTTACCTCAACGTGGATTGAAAGTCACGCTTCTCAAAGTTCAATATTCTGAAGGGCGATTTTCGGGGAATCTTGAATCTCAAAGCACTGACAAATACAATTGTGGTAGTTTGTTCTTCTTCTTCTTCGTTTCCTTGTTTTTTTTTTTTTTTTGGGGGGGGGGGGGGTAGCATGGATATAGACATATACATATGTGTATATATACATATACATGTATATATATATATACACATCTGCCTGGGCTTAGGGGTGGTGGTGTTCTTTTCCGACACGCTCCTTTGCTTCTGCCCGGGCCGAAGCAGGGCTCCACAACGCTTAAGAGGGAAACGTCCAACATGCAGTTGCTTTTGGAGACCTCACATCATTAAGCCCTATGAGTTACAGTGATTTAATGAATGTATATATATACATATATATTATATATGTATATACATATGTCAATCTACTCATTCATTTACTGTGACTACACGTCTTTGCTCCATGCCAAGGGGCAGCCCGGGCCGTCGCTCGCGCATCTGGTGAAAGTCCATGGCAACAGCGGCATCCACGCCTCGCAAGTCGATCCGAGTCGATCCGAGTCGATCCGAGTCGATCCCAGCGAGTCGAGTCGAAAAGCGGTGGATGGCCGGGCCATGCGGCCAGCAGAAACCCAACATGCTGGTGGTTTGCCATATGTTTGGTTTACCACAGACACCGCTCTAATCGGTTTACCATCTTTTTGTGGCGAAACCAATGAGAGCGTGCCTTTTTGTGGAAGCATCTTACCTGAACTCTAGCATCAACTTCAATTGCATAAACCAATAAACACTACTCTTCATGGCTAATTACCCTTGCCCAAAACCACCATTTAACAAAAAGCAAAAGGTTAAAGGTCCAGCCCAATAGCATTCAAGTCGCTGGCCAAAGGCCATCCGGATGTGCCGGTTGGCTCGCGCGAGTTTGATATATGCGGGTTTCTGGAAATGGTGCGTCGATCGTCGACCCCTTTTGGTGGTCAAAGGGAACAAGAGGACACCAAGCGCTTTGCGACCAGTTCAGCAAGACAGGTGCATGTCACAAGTTGAAACTGGCCTTTGCGTGGCAAGGCCATCGTTTCCAATCGAAGCCCATCAAAGCAAGCTCCACCAGGGTGTGTGTCAAAGAGGGACTCCGAAAATGGCGTCCCTTCTCCCTTTGGATTCCCTATCCAAGCTGAAAAGTGTGCCGAGCCTTCATTGCACCCACCTTCACAACCCTTGGCATGGTAGCAAAAAACTGCGTTTTTTGCAGCCCCCCACTAAAAGTGAATCAACAGAACCAACAAAAACAAAACACCGAGCAACTTGATCCAAGAACCGTGGAGGGACAAAACACACGATCAGAACACACCTTCCTCGCCTATGCCAAGGTAGTTGCTCATGGCCATGATCTTCCGGTCTGGCTGCACCGGAAGAAAATGGGGCCGCGAGACCCACTTCACCTTGTCGCCCGGCTCTTCTTTGTCGCGCTCCTCTTTCTCCTCCTTGTCCTCGCCTGTCAACCCCAGTTTCTTGCTGGGGGGTGTCCCTGGGATTAGTGGGAAATCATCACTTTCGGAGGGGACACCCCTCTAATAATATACTGGGGTTGATTAATATGGCCATGGGTCAAAATCCCGGTTACCCCCCAGTGAACATCCGATTCAATCCAACCACTAAAACAGGTTCTAAAATGAGTGGTGCACCTATCCCAAATGGGATCCCATTGGTTTGACACACAAGCCTTGATGTCTTGCTAAGGCCTGACTAAGTAGATCTGGTAATAGGCCACACACACACACACCCTTTTGGATGGTTTTCATGGAATACCAAACGGGAGACCAACCACATGGAGCCCCAAAAAATGAGCCACGCCCGCCTTGGCCAAGCTCGTCTTTGTCGCCGGCCGGCTCTTCCATGTCCTCTTTCTTCTTGTCGCCTGGGGCATCCAAGGAACCAAGGAGTCATCGACTTTTGCTGCGCATGCAAGCCCGCCCAATCCCGCCCCGGCCAAACGTGGGCATATGGCCAGATTTGTCCAACTGATATGAGCACTGTCTGAAGCTTGAAGCGTCTTTTCTCGGAAGTTGCGGGGAACCTTTCACAATGCTTTGGCATTCCCACACGGTTGCGCGGGCAACTGCTTTCCCAGAATCATGTTCGTGGTGCGTTCTGCTAGGCTAGGTTGAGCTTCTCTCCGGGCCAACACGTTGATTGCGCTACACAAACGAGCCGAAGAAGAACCTCTTGTGAGAACTCAAGAGCTTTTGTAGAGCTTATACATGTCTCATACATGACTCACAAAACCAACATGGGTGTTACCCCAAGAATGGTGGTGTTCCTCTGGATTTCCCCTCAAAACCAACCAACAAGGGGTTCCCTAAAACTAGACACCTCCACATAAAGGTGCACAAGCTACAAAAGGAGAAACGCCTTACGGCAACCTTTGGCCTGAAGCAGGCCACTTATGAGTTTGGGCTCAAGGATGTGAAAAGCAAGCTTCGCTACCTTACTCCATGAGGGTGAGCCTAGCATGGGAGTTGGCAGGGCGATGCTTTAAGCCCCTTTTTGGTGCTTCATGATGATTAGCATCCTTTCCACAGTCATGGAAGCCTGACAGAAGGTTCTGGAAACCTGCTTCTATTTTGGGGAAGCACCCTGTCCGCTTCTATCATTATTGAAAAGAGATTGGTAGGCCAGCATGCACGTACATGCATGCAAAACACGTCCAGCTTCTGGTTGCTGCTTGGCGGCGGCACAACACCTGAGCAATGTGGCTTGTACGAGATAACGATCTCGAGACTCAAGTCGGATGCAAATAGCAATGCCAACTGGAGGTCAACCAAGTACCACTGCGAGTTTCATCAAATTGACGACTGGCACACTTGACAAGGTGAACAGGGAAGACAATCAGTACGAATGAGGATGTCACAGTCTGTAACATCATCGCACAGCAACACTTCAAGCCATTTCATGTGGGCATGTATGTGGGCATTTCTGGGGAGGGGATGGGGAAGCCTAACATGGTGGTATTCCTTTTGGCTTGTTTTCAACGCTGAGAAGGTCAAAACTCACTCTCATGGATTGTCTTATTCCTACCATTGAACACGTATCAGGGGTCATCAACGTGCTTATACGCTGCCAACTTGGATGAAGTCATGAGCGAAAATCGACGCTGCCAACTTTGATAAACTCATCAAGAGATATGAACACTTGCAGACTTGGATGAAACCATCAACGTGGCTGCCAGCTTTGAAGAAATCATCAACGTGCATCAACTGCCAACTGTGACGGAATCGTCAAGGCGCATGCATCCGCGTGCATCAACACTGCCAACTATCATTTACTGAAATCAGCAGCGTTGCCAGCTTCGATGAACACGTCAACGCGCAAACTCTGACAAAATCATCAGCGTGCATGGGCACTGCCAACTTCGATGAACTCATCAACATGCTTCAGTGCTGGCCACTTCGATGCAGGTTTCCTTGGACACCTCAGGCAGGGTCGCCGCATTTAGAAAGAGGGCCTTGGACCAACCAGTTCTCTAGTTGTGAGTTTGGTACTGGTACAACTGATGGTTGCAGCGAACGAAAAGAATGAGATCCGCATGCTCAGCTTGCCTGAGAACGGAAACAGACCGGCTGCTCCGAGCCGACTGCTCCGCGCCAACCAGACTAAAGTACTGCGCCTGCAAATCTGATCTTGGTGCCACCGCCAAAACGCCGACATAAATCTATCTGACCCAAGCAACTGGCCAAGCTCAATGAGACGTTCGCCACGTCTGGCGTTCAGCCCGCGCCATGCCGCCAAAGTACCCTCCAGCGATCCAGCAGCTTGGTCTTGGCGCTTCTCATCTGCCTGGTGAAAGGTCTTTGGGCGTCTTTGGCTTGTGGAAGTCAGCGGAGAAAACCAGCGAGCCGAGAACATGTGTGGATTCCAATATTTCCCGGCCCAACAAAAAGGGCATCTGGAAAGCATAAGGAATGAAAACCGGAGGCCCCAAAGCACCACCCCAGAAAGATTCGGAGGACATCTTCTGATCACGGGGGGTCCTATTGCTTCTCTTGATGGCCACATCGACAGTGGGAACCCTGACTGAACGAGATTCGCACGTGCCCCCTCCAATAGATGTCTGATTTCCCTTTCAACAAACGATTTGGATGAATCGACATATTCAATGGAGGTCTGATGACGGTACCTTGGGGTCCAACTGCTCTATCGCGGCTTTCAATTCCCGGGAGTTGTCGGTGTAGAGAACCTCAACCTCATCCCTTCCGGAAATGAAATGCTGGATCCCTGCTACGGACTGCTCCGTGCTTTTGCTGGTCGAAGGGTACACATACCTGAACTGCGTATGCACGTCCTTGATCACGAGAGCACACCATTCACCATTAATACCTTGCTCGATGTTGGCCTTGAGAATCACATGATCAGCAATGATGTGGTCTCCAAACGCTTTCGTCTCGAGCCTTCCCTGCCCACCTTTCGATCTTGCATATGGGGCCAGCATCTTGGCACGTTGGCAAGTGCGGCAAAAGGGATTCTTCGGATAGTGTGCGAACAAGTGCTCTTTGGTACCTGCTTCAGCAACCAGGTCTTGCTCTTTGCGGGATCTCACAAACCGCTCAACTTCATCGTCGGGATCATCACCTTCGTCGATGCCTTCGTCATGAACCGGTGCAGGCGCTGGCTTGGATGCTGCTACTGCACTCAACGATGGCTCAGCTTCGCAGCTAGAATCCATGTATGGCACATGACCGTCAACCTTGAGCTGGATCAGAGCACCATCGGGGCGAACCATTGTTGGCGCCTTCCCGGACTCCCAATGGAAGGAGTATCCTTGATCCAGGCACTTCACACCCAACGACAGCACTGCGGGAGAGCTCTCAAGGATGTAAGGCTGAGCTGGCTCACACAATGCATCGACATTCATGTCGGCGATTTCGGAAGCAGTGATGTTTCCGTTTGCAGTCACAAGGCGAATAGGCTGAGGAGCCTGTTTTCGGATTGCCTTGGACGCGTTCCTCATTGCTGATGAGGTCCTGCTCACTACCGGAATCAATAAGCCACACATCCTTTCCCTTTGGGGCAGGGGTGGCTGCCCTTGGCACTTCGACATCCTTGCGGACATCGTGAGGCGGCATGGCAATTCTCAGGCACTCATCGCACGGTAGGCTTGAGATGGAATCAGATTCCACATCACACATGAAACCACAAGCGGGCTGGGCTCCATTCTCAATGGCTTTGATTACGACATTCAACTGGTTCGCGGCCTTGCGTGCTGCCTTGTTCGTTCCTTTGGTCGGCCTGGGGCAGTCCTTTGCACTTGGAAACATCCTATTGTACTGCCGTTCCTCATACTCGAGCTTGAAACCATCGCCTTCGGCGGGGATCTCGTGCACATGAGCATTGGTGTCAAATGACACTCCTCTCGGATTGATCGGCTTTGCGAACATGGCGTACCTAGTGCAGACTGCAGCGGCTTTGGCCTTGGGCTTAGGCTTAGGTGAGTTTGCACGCTTCTTAGCCGCAGGATTGGCATTGGCCTCGTTGCTCGATGCCGCAGCGGCTGATTTGCCGCCCGTGGAGGCATGGCTAAACTTGCATTTGTCACCTCTAGTGCACTTCCTTTGGGCAAAGAAAGAGCATGGTGCTTTCTCTCCCTTATTGCCTTTGGGGGAATTCGGTCTGCCACGGGTCGCAGAGCGTCCTCGCGGCTCCTTGCGGTGCGCGAAAGGGCAATTTTGCCCCCCTCGTGCACGAGCCCTTCTGGAAATCAAAGCAGTACTTTTCCTCGGTGTCCTTCGGCTTAGGTGCGCTCTTTTTCTTAGGGTCCTTCCAAGCAGCGGCACCAGCCTTAGGCGTCGGGGCTTTACTTGCATTGACCTTGGACACGCGCTCTCGGTTCTCGCGAAGCCTGTCCCTCTCGATTAGATCCCTCATGCAACGCATCAAGAAATCGTACGATTTATTGGGATCATCATCACGGCAACGATCATATGTGTCAATGTCGTACCGCAACAGATGGCAGCTCCTCACTTGGCGAAGCAGGATGTCTTTCAACACCTTTTCTTCTGGCGGCCTTTTCATGCCGGCGATCACGGAGTCCCAAGCGTTTAGGAACCGCTTGAGATCAATGATTCCTTCGCCGTGTCGCGAGACACGCAACAGGTCCTCCAAGGAGTAGAGGTTTCCGGCTTCTTCACTGGTCTTGAAATATTGGTCAAACATAAACAAGACCTGCCTTCCTCTCATTGCCTTTCCCTCCTTGGCGCATTCTTCCTTTGCTGTTAGAATTCGCTGAGCCAGATCACCTTTCGCTGAGCGCGTGAGCGCTGCGAGAATCTTCGTGTCTAGAGTCACGAATTTTCCGGTTCACCGAGCTCTTCCAACAGCTTCTTCTTGTCCTCGCGATCAGACCAAACTTCCATGATCCAAGGCCAGGCCTCGTCTGGTCGGTCGGATGCAGCGCGGACATCCTCACGAACCGATGTCTTCCATTCACGGTACGTTTCAGGAGTTGGCATCTCCTTGAATCGCAACGTCTCGCTTTCGCGAGTTCTGGGCTTTTCGTCGTTCGTGTGGCCTTTCACCAATTTCATCAACATTTTGGCGAAAGCTTCTTGACCGAGGTTGGGCCCAAGGCCGTCATCATCGTCTTCATCGCCTTCGCCATCGCCATCATCATCAGGTGGCGGACCGCCAGGGGGCTTGCCGCCCTGCTTACGGTCGGTTGGCATTGGCCCCTGGGAGAATTGCAGGGGCGGAACCGGTGCACTTGTTTTGACCGGGGCTCGGCTGCTACCTGATGGCTTTTCAGCTGATCCTTGCGGATCGCGAGCATCTGGGGTATCGCCGACCCCTTTGGGTTTCGGCGGAGGTCGTGATGCTTCTGATACTTCTTTAGCTCATCAAGCTCGTCCTGCAGAAGCCCGTTTTGGTGGGCCATCATGTCAATCGTCCTGGCGTTCTTCGCTTCGACACGAGCTGTGTCATCAGCGTGCTTAGCGGCTTGCTCCTGAAGGAGCTGCTGGGCATCCGCCAGGGTGGATTCGATGGCTTGCCTAAACTCAGTTGCTTTGCGTCTCAATTCCACTTCATGCGATGCTTGGGCGTTTTCCTCACACACTTGGCTTATCCTAGCTTCAGCGAAGTTCACTTCTTGGATGAACTCATCGCTCACTCGCTGTTCGTATTCACGAATTCTATGCGACTGGGCTTGCACACACTCAGCGTAGTGTGCATGCAGCTGGTTCTGTGCGACACGGAGCTCCTCACGGTTTTCCGCTTGCAAATGCGTAACAGCTGCTTGATGCAGGGCTTCGGCTTCAGACCTAATAGCTGCATCGTTCCCGAAAGCAAAGATTGCGGCATTGTATAGTTGAAGGGAATTCATCAGGGTGCGGTTATACTGCGCATTAGCGCTTGGCGCGAACATTCGCGCACCGCCGCCGGTGGCGTTGTCGGAGCTAGCTCCGACAGCATCCACAGGCATGTTGGATCCATCAACTGGTACAAGGGAACCGTCCATTGCTTAGAGCTAGGGGCCTACGGCTGATAACCTATAGATTCAAGGGTTACCGGTTTGGGGCCCAAAAGGAAACAACAAACCGTCCAAGTGCGCTGCTCGCACATTTTCACGCTTGAACAGCCACACTGCGGATGCAACGGATGTAAAACCCCATACTGACCGATCAAATTCTTCAGTTTCATGGCCCAAAGGGTGAGTTTTGGCAGCAAAAGGAAACTGATTTCAAGCTGACGTCAGGGCCTTGCCAGACTTGGAAAGGAAAACAGTCAGCTTGCTGTTAGGACGCCTTCATCGCCCGGGAGGTCCCATCGCATGGGTAGAACGAAAAACGAGAATTGGTTCCAAAAATATGTCGCTGAGCTGCTGCAGAGCGGGCAGCACGCTGCTGTTGGTGTAGCCACCGCCCCAGTTCAAGACCCTGGCCAGGTCGTTGCCAGTGCCTTGCTGTGGTGTCTGGTTCTCGCCGCAAACCGTCCAAAGAAGGGAAGGGAAGGGTTTTCAAGATTGTTGGAAGGGACGGGCAAAGCTGGGGGGTTCCTCATTTTGAGATATAGAATTCATGCTTCAACCTGAAATGAGGGTTCCCTATGAGTCGTGGAGGTCGATATCCCAAAGATGCCTGCCACCAGCATCTCCAACTTCATTGTTCTTCCTGATTTCGAGCAATGGAAGCTGCCCCATTTGAAGCTGAAATATATCTTGCGGCGAATTTCGCGTTCCTGAACCTCGCCCTTCCAGAATGTCGCGAAACACACTCAACAAAACCAGCGAGCTCGTTTCAAGCCCCCAAAGCAGGGAGGTCAACTAGGTCCTCCAGTAGGGAGGTTAGAATAAGTTGGTACCAACTTTTTTCTGTAGTCTATTTTAGGAGGGGAACCCTCCCCGAAAAAAGGGTAAAAGGGCACGACTGGGGGACCTAGTCAATTTCTGTGAGACACATGGCGTAGCCAAAGGCACCGATGGGTAGTATGCCCAAGGGCTGTGTCTGCGAGAGCTTGTCCTCTGCTTTCAGCTGCTCGAGAGCACCTCATTACACGAAGACCGACTCGTACCAAATCCGCAAGTAGGGGAGACGGGAAATTTGGAGCCCATTGGTTTGTATAGGACATTTGGTGCCTGTGCCCACGTGTTCTTCCAAGTCTTTCCGTGAACCATGTCCTCCCCGAAAAAAAATGTCACTCGCTCATTTGGAGGTTTCGTTTGAACCCATACAACACCCCAAGAGGCCTTTGGCTCTTTCGGTTGAAGGGAAGCAACATTCGACCAGATTGAGGCAGATTCAACGAGATTCTGTCTTTCTTGAAACACAAAGCTCACATAAGGAAAGGAGCACACTCTCGCGGATAGATCATGTCACGTGTCTTGGTGCCTAGTGCGGTCGCCATCTTGCTGCCCTTGCCAAACTGGAGAGGCTAGCACATGATCTTCCATCCACCAAGCGCAGGAAACCTCCACTCACCTTGAAAAGCTCCGCCCGTTTTGAAGGAGAGAAAACTCAGGCAGGGCCGTTAGGTCCCATGTGTCCAACCAACACCCCAACCGGTCTACTCCGGAAACGAGCCGGGAGCGATCCGTCCGGCCTAGGACCCAGCCCGCAGTGCCGTCGCCGCCGCAAACAAGGATGCCTTGGCCACAGTGCTAAACAAAGTTGCGTGGAGAAAGCCTTCATGGAAGCTTCCATGAGCAAGATATCGCTTCTGAAGGTGGGCTGTACATCCAGAACCCAGCCACTTCATGTACCAAACACTTCCGAAAGATCTGCCAAGGATGCGGTAGGGCAACTTGGTCTTGTCCCACCACTGAAGCGCCGCGTCGGGGCCTCGAACGGCCCCCATAGCCAACCAGTTTTTAGTCTCCAAGCATAGCCAGGCGACCGGGAAATGTGGAAAGGTGGATGCGATAGGTTTTCCCCTTGCGTTCGAGATGTCACGCTTCTCCATGTGCTTTCTTTGTCCACGTTTGTCAAACGTCAGGCTGCCGTGAACTCCACATGCTCCCAGGCAAGCCAACCCCACAGTGCGAGTTGCCTCCATTTGACTGCGCTTCCGTTCCATTTGCCTGGCAAAAGAAACAACCCACTTGAGATGGGGGCACTTAGGGTGCTCACGCATTTGCTGAGAACACTAAGCAATACTCAACAGTGGTAGTGGGCGGATCGTCCATTCAATGTGCTGCAAACTGTTGCGTGCTGACCCATCGAATTAATGGAGACCTTGGAAAGACAGCAAGCAGCCTCTCGACATTCAACTCAATATGAGTTATATAGAAAAGTCAACAACCAACTAAATAAACCATTTCGGCCCAATCTGAAAGTCCCACTTCCCGTTTTTTTCAGACCAGCCTTTCGATTTGGGGCCGTTCTATCGCAAATCCGCGCCTTCCCTTTGAAGCTCCACCACCTGAGCGGCGTGCAAGTACTCCTGGCGCGCTGATGGATGGATGAGTTTGCCCCTTTCTGGGACTTCTGTTTTCGGGAAGGACAAGCGCCGAGTTTGCGCTTGGGACTTCCGTTTTCGGGAAGGAGCGCACATCTTGTGGGCCCACAAAGGTGAGAACAGCTGTGAACCGTTTTTGTCCGTTCAGGCCAACGCCCCAAACCACGAAATTGGGGAAAACACACGTCCTGCCAGCGCCTGAAAGCTTCCCGATCCCTGCAGTGAGCTTCGATGCTCTTCCATTTGCAAAAGTCCGCCAAACAAAAACCAGTAGAGATAGATTCCATTTACACCCAACAGGGGAAAATAACAAGTATTCTTAGGCCAATGGACGTGCTGGTGACATTCTTAGGCTCCCGCTTCATTCGCTCAAAGCGCTGGAACAACATGCAACAGATTCACATTTGAGCCTCAAAGCCCCGCCCTTGAAAACGAGACCTGAAATACACAACACTAAATGCTCAGGGATCACTTCTGCTGTGTGGGCAGTGCCTTCCTAATGATGATAACGACAACCCTTGCAACACTGAAACTCATCACGCCTACTGTTTCTCTGGGTACTATATGCTTGAAGACGGGCATTGCTGGCATTTTCCCGTTTGTCTCCAACCCAAATAGTGCTAGTATGTAACCGGAATACTACACCCTCTGTATGGCTCCCGCTTCTTTTAGACAATCATTTAAGTAAAACCTCCCGATCGCTTCCACACCTGCTACAAACGTGCCTGTGGTGATGTTGACCCCATATTAATCAACCCCAGTTTATTACTTGTGGGGTGTCCACTGGTTGATTACTATGGGGTGGACATTGCTCGCATCTGCTGGAGCCAATGATTTTTAGATGCTGGGTTTTGGCACAGTTGGAGACACGCCTTTGTTTCAGTGTCATTGATCAAGCCGAAGCCATCCAGGTACATCTGCAGGAAGGTAACCAAATCCCCACCAAAGGAATGCTACGGGGAACCCCAGCTACCAGCCAGCTCCAGGAATCGATCCGGCGGTCCATGAAAGTAACATCCTCAAAGTTACCCTCTGACTTGTGCTTCAAAGGGACTGTTGGTAACTTTGCAATTTGGAGAACCTTTCCAAATGGTAATCACTTTAAGAGACCCAGGCCAAATCGTCACCTGCATCTCGTGGAGGATCTTGGAGCCCTGTTGACCCCCGCTGCGCGTGTTCACGAAGACTAGAACGGGCCGGAGGTCGCTGTACTTCTCTTGCACTACCTCCTCGACAACCTGCCGGCCAATTGCGTTGACAGCTTGCCGTTTCCCTCCCACCACGAACTCGAGTGTACAAGGCCCCTTTCGAAGAGGAAAGTCGTCCTTCTTACAGGGGTCTGTGCACTTGGGTGGTCGGTGGGGGGGGTACACAACTTGTTTTTGCGACAAAATTCAAAACGATATGGCTGTTTTGGGCGCGTTTTTTCGCGGAGAGGTTGCTATCCTCGGTGACTCTCCGCATCACTCGGCCCATCCGACCCTGTGAGCAACCGTGGATGGTTCGCAACCGGCCTGCCCGGGTCACAATGAGGAAGTCACTGCTGAAAACTCAGGGCCAACCTGACATAAAAGGAGACCTACAGCTCATACATGGAACCTGCAGGATGGACACAGGTCATTCACCTGAATGTGAACAACCTGCCCACTTTGTGCTGGGCAAGCTGTCCGGAAAACAGCCAAAGACAACAGGAAAGTGTGCAATAAGAACAAAACCCAGATGAAGCGAATCTAGTATTTGTCCCAGAACAGCTCAAGCTTCAAAAGGGGACATGTTGGGAGGGTAGTCTTGTTTTCTTGCATCTGCCTTGACCAGCTGATTCATCACCTTGCATTAAATACCCTGCTGAATGATAAATGGGTGTGTGATGTTTGAGGCTAGTTTCAAAGGAAACCAAAAGGAACAACACCGAAGTCTAATTTGAAGTCGAAGTCCCTTTCTCGACAAACACACACACACACACTCTCGCACACAAGTGTTGCTTTCGGACAGCCATGCTTATTTGGGTCACTAGGTCCTAGTCGTCCACATGGGCTGTCGGGGCGAAGCAGCAAGATTGCGACAGCTTGCAATGGAACAACAATGCTGTTCAATTGACAGTTGGTCATTTTTTGAGGTTCGGAGCAACCCTGTTCAAGGGAAATCTGTTTTCGAAAGTTCCAAGGCACGATCATTCAATCCTATTTTCTGATAGAATATGTATATATCCTCAAGTCCCGCAATGCCACTGAAACCCTTGCAGGCAATCAATTTGCAGCCTAGCCGTCCAAGAAGGGGCTTCCCTGCTGGTGGACTGCCTAACCTGGACATGTATCGCGGGCTGTTTCATTAAGGGTGCTCCAAAGACCGCGTCACAAGGGTAGAAACTTGATCCTTGGAACAAAACACAAAATGACACAGAAGCAGCTTCCTACCCAAACGTGGCTCGGTCATTGCTTTGCTTTTCAATGCGTCAGAAGGTTCCCCAGATTTGACTCATTTGCCGGACTCGACGACCTGCCTCGTGCCTGTCCCACCAGTCCTCTGTTCGACGCAGCCTACCTTAGCAAAACAGGCCGCAGCAAACTCAATATATGAGGCGCCGAATACAAACCTGTGTGGTTGAGAATGTCGGTATATATCCCAAAGGGACTTCTTAACAGAACAGGGAGGCCCTCTATCATAGGACTAGCTAACCAACTAATTATAAACGTGATTCTCCCATGATCATGAGGCATCCTGTGTTTCCAACACCTCACAACGCCATTTAAACTCTTCAGACTGGTACAGCGCCCGCCTTCTGCCGCTCAGAAAGTGGACATCAAAGCATTCCCCGAACAGCTATTCATGCGAAAGCCAGTGAATTCTGATACAACTCTTGCCCAGAGCCGCAAACAAAGGCTGTCTCAAGGGCCGTTTTGTTTCCATTTTTCCCCCCGCAAGCATTGCGAAGGGTTCTTCCAGCAAGATCGTTAGCCTTATTGCGCGGCAAAATGCATGAGAGGAGATGCAAAGCAAAATGCACGAGAGCACCTCCGCATCAAGAGCACGTGCCGGGCACACACGCAGAGCAACATGCACGCGAGCGCGAGAGGCCGCTCAGAGCAAAAATAACGAGAGAACGTGCAAAGGAGGTTGCACGAGAGACCTCGCACAGCAGATTGCACGAAGGAGATTGTGCAGCAAATTGCCCGAGAGAACGCTCGCAGCAAAACTGGACGAAAGACCACGCCTGGCAAGCTGCATGCGCGCGCAGCAAATTGCACGGGAGAACGCGCGCAGCAAATAGCCAGCTTGCACGAGACATCTTGAGCAAGAAACGTGGATTCGAAATTCAACTTGACCTTTCAAGACGGCGAAGTGGGACCAAACTCACTCTACGAAAGTGACACCTTCTGCGGAGATTGGCGTGGTCAATATGCAAAACCTGTGACTTTTAGTACTTCTTGACTTGCGCGCGCAACCCCATGCGGAGGTTGGAGTGGGCGATGTGCAAAAACTGATGACGTTTGCTGCTCTTCGCGGTTTGCGCGCGTGTCCCTCAGCGTGATCGGCGTGATTGAAGGTGAACAACTTGCGTTTTGGCCATTTGTTGAGGTGCTGCCCTCTGTGGATAGGAGTGGTCGATGTTCAGCAATTTGAGGTTCTTGCTACCTTTTGAGGTGCGCGGGCGACCCTGTGCGGGGATCGGCATGGTCGATGTGTGAAAAGATGCTGGTATCAAGTTGCTTGCATCGAGGACGACTTGTGGATTAGCTTGCACAGAGCAACTTGAAGGGAGATAGCTTCGCAGAAAAGCATGCACAACGCGCTTGCACAAAGAAACATGCGCCGAGAGCTCGCACAGAGAAACTTGCGTGGATTGACAAACACCAGGCCCTTTCCGGCCCCAGGTGTGAACCCAACCGAAAAACACCAGGCCCAGAGAATTTCGTAAGGTGCAGCAAAGCCAATTGGAACCGGGGGGGTTTGTTTGGAATCACCTTGTTCACTCTCACTTGCGTGGGAGAGTCAAACGTGAGGAAATCCAAAATGGACACCGCTGGAGGTGTGCGCTGATTGTTCGAGTCCTACTCTGAGTCTGACAAGGTGGCATCCGCTATGGCACAAATCACAACAAGTCCAGCTACATTTAGCTAGGTCCTCCAGTGGGGAGGATAGAATAAGGGCACCAGCTTTTTTTCTGGTTTGTCTATTTTAGTAGGGGAACCCTCCCCCACAAAAGGGTGAGAAAGGGCACCTAGCTGGGGGACCTAGCCAGGGTCCCATTTTGGCTACCTATTTGTGACCCACAGCCAAAGCATCGCCAGCCACAGGTTGGCCTGGCCTTATGCCCCACTTGGAGCAGTGCCCTTGGAGCCGAAAGGCGGAGGATCTCGAAGACGTTGTCTGCCGCTCCGCAAACTCTGTCGTACATCTTCTCTCGGATGCCATTGGCATGTTCTGCATGCTCCTCCTGCCATGTTCTCGCAAATGCGGCTGGGAAGTATGACTTGCAATAACAAGGCTCAGGATCCCTTTGTGCGCTGCCGAGCAAGTTTTTTTTTGCAAACACCTTGATTTGATTTGCCATATCGGGCGCCAGTGCGCAAGGTTCTCCAATTTTGCGCTCCCTGAGCACGAATCGCAAAGCCACATCGCTCAGCCTCGCCTCGGGCAGCTAAAGAATTGTCGGAAACGAATACTGGAAGAATCACATAAGAAGTCAATGAATGATAAACGCCAAAAGACAACAGACTGAACATCGCAAACAGAGAACATCAAAGAATCGGCCAGCCGAAGAGTTGAATAAATGAATCATCGAACAGGTAAAGAACAGACTCGGTGAATAACCGAACAATGACACATTGAAGAGCCAAAGATACGAAGCAAGAACGAATCAAAGCGTTGAAGACCAGAACAAGACAAGAACCACAGAAGAAAAAAAAACACCAACACAACGAATATAACATCGGAAGAATCGTAGCGGCATATTATTTTTTTGTGCAATAATGTCCACCTCTGACTCATGAAGCGGGCCAGCCTCTTCTCAACTCCCCATAAATAAAGTGAAACGATTGTTATCAACTGTTTAGTATTCAACTAACATGTTGTAGAGTTGGAGCCCAGAAAGTCTGCAATACTACTGTTACTGTTGTTACTGTTACTGTTGAATTGTTTTGTACTACAGTCAGGTTTCAGCAAGTCTGGCCATTCTACTTGTGAAATGGGTTTTGCATTGCGACGAAATTCCGGGACGTTTGGCAATACTACTTTAAACAGGGCAATACTACATTTGAGCTGCTTTTTAGCTATGGTTAGGTTCCAGAAAGTCTGGCAATTCTACTGTTCAATTGTTTTGTATTGGGATGCATTTCCAGGAAGTGACCCAAATAATTAGATTTATGTAGGGCCATGCTTTGTGGTAATAATGCCGCTTCAGAAAGGGCAATACTAGTTTGAGTTGCATTTTTGTTTGGATCCATTTCAAGGAAAAGACATCTGATTTATGTACGTAGGGCATGGTTCATTTAGTGATATAATTTTTTGGGCGGGGGTACTCTTGTCTGATTGTTTTGCTTTTTTTTGAACAGGGGCTTCA
>CAUJNA010000116.1:67500-122500 GCA_963377175.1 Effrenium voratum
AGTATCTACCACTTTTCGAGCCCTGATTGTTGCCTTGACAAGTTGCATTTGCTGGTCACCAACTGCAAGGGGGCCGACGAGACGGGTCACTTGGCACTTCGAAATATCCACAGGCAGCCCCAACACACATGGGAATGCTCCTGCTCAAACGAGGGCATTTTTTTTGGGAATGCGGCAGTCGGACTCAAACTGAAGTCAGCTCACCCTTACTTGGTTGACGTTGGAAGGGGAGCAAACAAATAAATTCCCACTAAACCACACTAAGCAAAAAGCTAAAATGTTTCCCAACGACAACCATGTCATGCACAGGTCAGAAAACGGAAACGAGCCAAGTCTGTCAGATTGGTCTCCCAAGCTCGAGGCTTCAAGTCGGAAGTTCGGCACCCAATGCGATTGGCATCCGAAACAGGAAGCATTGGCCAAGAAAATTAGTCGCGCACAACAAATCCCTCCAAAGGGATGAAGAGATCCCTGGTACTCTCAAACAACACACTTGCCTGGAGGACTATACAGGCTTGCAGGTAAGCACACTTGTGTAAGAGCTCATATCTCTGGCAGCGGACACAATATACGTAGCAAACATGGCGTTTGCACTCCAAGTACGTCACATGGGCGTTTGTTTTTCTTTTTTTTCGGTCACATGATTACATTCATTTTGATTGGCCCACGCATGACAGCACCGGTCTGGAGCAAATGGAGCGGCATACCTGCGCCATTGTCATACCTAGAAGTGAGCCATTGGTGCTTGTACAGGAAGTGCTTTTTTTTGGCAGCCACCACTATAAACAAAGACAACAATGAAAATAGAAAGGTTTGTAGCAAGCCGCGTTTCGGCGTTGGGAAAGCCACAGGAACCCTCTTTTACCTAAGAAGCCGCTTACCATTAGGCAAGAAACAAACAACAGTCATGGAACAGGGCGGTGCCAGGCAGCAACCCTGCAACCTGACTGACGATTTGTTCCATTGAACTCACCAGATGGACTGCCTTGGAATCTGGGAAGAAAAAAGAAACGACTGGCCCATCTATGACCCATCCTTTCAACCCAAACCCCATTTGGGCTGGGAAAAAAGAACACTTTTCCATTTATGGAACAAATGACTGACCCATCTCCTGTTGATTTCCTTTGGAGAAACGTACATTCTATGTGCCACTTGGCACCCATGGAACTCGCCCGTGGCTACCAAGCTCAAGCCAAAGCCGTCTTAGAAAGACTCAGCGACGCCCATGGCGCAAACATCACCTGGCTAGAATACCTGACATCCAAAAAAAGTCGAGAGGGGGACCAACACAAACTACTCCTGCAAAAACGATGGCCTAATGCTTCCCAAAACCAACACTCCGTTTCTTCGCTCATCCAAAAACTGGGGCCGCAAAAAACAAAAACGAGGGCCGCCAAAACCCGAATAATTACCCCCCCAAAGAAAACACACCCACTCCCCGTTTCTTCGCTCCGTCTCTCCAAAAATACCCGAAAGCGGGCCCCCCCGGGGCCCCGAAACCGAAACCGCTCGAGGGCGCCTTTCAGCATAGCGATCAGCCAGTCGTCGCTTCGAATCTGCTGGCCCCAGTCCCAGTCCATGGCGCTCATTTCCGACGCTCGACGACTCCGTCGCCTTTTTGGCGCGCGCGCGCGGAGGATGGGCTTTGGACCAAGCGCCAGGTGCCCACCATTTTTTTCCGGATTCTCTGGTCCATATGGGGGTTGTCCTCGCTGTTCGGCGACAATTGAAACTGAAGACTGGGGTTTTAGGACGGCCCTCATATGTAGGTGAACCTTTTAATTTGTAAACTAGGTTCAAAAGATAGTCCCATTTTTTTGATTTTCTGGTCCAGATTTTTTTAGGTGAACCGGGTTTAACGTAAACTAGGTTCAAAGGAGATCCCAGTTTTCGGTAGGGATGACCACCAGAATGTCGAAACGCTTGCTGGCTTCAAGGCTTGAGGCTGTTGTGAGATGATGAACCAAAATAGGCGACTTGAGCTTCGTGAACAAACACATGAGCCGGCATCTTTGGGTCTCATGCTGCCACTTGACTTGTTGCACATGGTCCACTGTGCCCTCCGTGCTTTGCAAAGCACAGCCATCATGTCTGGCTGATGCTAGTATCTCGCTGGAACTGCATGCAAGCTGCTTCTTTTGGGCGACTGAACACAAGGACTCCATGTTTACAAGCTTGCCCACTAGCCTTCCTGACAGGCTCGCCAATACTCCGATTTCCGCTTGAAACTATCATGAAACCTTCCATTTGCGTTTGCGCCCCCTAGAACAAATGAGGACATATTTCCAGTAGTGAAATCGATTCCCTTTAAAACCAGCAAGGTAAACTAAAACATACCATTTTCATCAAATGGATGAGTCCCTAAGCAAGTGTCCGGGTGTTGACATTCGATAAGGCTCCCTCCCAAAAAAATCCTGTGCCGTAACCTTCGGACATGAGGCGAGAAGCGAATGTTCACTAGAGCCTGATACGGGCCAGGCGACGGAAATTTTGACACACGCTTGACACGTGGGACTGCGTGAAAACTGCGAAGCCTGTTTTGCGGGTTGAAAGAATGTCTCAAGCTTTTGTAGGCCGTTCAGCGAGTTTTGACCCATGCACAAATCTGGAAGATTGAATAAAACCGGACAATACTTAAAATCCCTCATAGATTTCCAAGGATAATCACAAGGAAAAACCACCACATTGGGGATCCCCCAAACAAGGCACACCCATGCTGACATGTAGCTGCAAGTTGTGATTTGGAGAGTTCTATCAACCTGACCGGGGCTAGCTGGATCAAAATGATGGGTTTCCTCTTGGTTTCCCTTTAATCCAACCAGAAAACGGCACCTGCAAAACGGCTGCAAAGACGGTGACAGCACCTTTGCAGTGCACCTGAAGCCTTTTCAGTCCCGTCTCAATCAATTCCTCTCCGCAACTCATTTGTTAATTGGATGCCCCTTGCTTTTTCTTGTTTTTTTCTTGCACGCATTTGTCTTTTTCAAAGGGACACCAACAGGAAAACGCCTAATTGTCCATTTCGGGAGGCCCAGCCTCAAACAAAAAGAACGAGCCGCCCACGTGGCCTCTGGAAAGACTGGGCTCTGTGCCCAAAGACCGTCGCTTCCCAGCATCATGGCCGGGAACTGGCACGCCTGCCACTGGCCTGGCTTGATGCACCCCCGCAGGGATTTTGCGGTGTTCCAAATTTGATGTACCTGACTAAAACCCACCAAAAAGGAGGAGTAGCCCAAAACTACCCTCAAAAAAGGAAAGGAGCCGCACATACAACGCCCAAAGACTTTTCAAGCCTGGGAACCCTCCCAAATCACTTCCTCTAAACCCTCCCAAAGAAACTACCCCACGCAATCCTGAACCCGCAAGGCCCCGGTAATGGTATTCCAGTCGGGTTCCATGTGACTGGCACGGTGAGGGGTCCATGCCGTTGCGGCCCTAAACCGGTCACGGCCCTACACCTTTGCGACAACTGACGCCTCGCTTCGGGAAAAGTGAGCACTCAGACTGAGGCCTGTGATGTCGCAGATATCGGGCTCCGCGCTGACACCATACCTACAAACAGCTCCAGGCCTTTGTGAACCAGAATCTTCCAATGGGGATGCCAATTGCCTCCGTACTTGTAGCATTGCTGCAGTCATGATCTGATGTTGAAGTCTCCGAACAAAGCGAGCTCCTAGTTCTGTGCATGGCTCCGAAACAATGAGGATCCCGTTTGGATGGCATTGCAGGAGACACCACACGGAAACTGAGCATCTTTTGAGGGTTCCTGTTTTACTAGGTCTAGTGGAGAGCTTAGAATGAGGGTACCAACTTTTTTTCTGGTTTGTCTATAGTAGGGGAACCCTCCCCAAAAAAAGAAACGGTGAAAGGCCACCTAGCTGGGGGACCTTGTTTAGGATACATCCACACCTTCAAGCCTTCGCTTGGGGCAACACCATGGCACTAGATTTTCGGGGCACTTCTTGAGGCATCCGTCGCCCAATGATCTGGACATGGCAAGGCCAGGTACTCCGGTCCTTGGAAACTCCGGCACTCCGCACTCGAGCAGAGGAACGGACACGGCGAGTTGCCATAAGCAGAATCAGAGGGACAGCACGGCTCAAAGAAAAACAATGTTCCCGAAGGGATCCAAAGGGAACGTAAGGACTCTCCTTGAGCAGCGCCATAAACATCATGAAGGGCGGTGCTTGGCCTGGAAACTAGTGCCACACATGTTCGATTGCATTCATGCGTCGTGAGTGTTGTTGCTTTTTCGGAGGGGGGGGTTGTTCGCACCTTGGACCCTCAAAGCGGAAGCAGATCCTTCTTCCCAAAGAAACGGCTGCGCTAGAAGCATCCAGAGGATCCTTGCTGAAAAAGCGGGGGTTCCAGGCGTGGCAGCTCGTTGTTTCCTAGGTCCTCCAGTACAGAGGTTAGAATAAGGGTACCCTTTTTTTGCTGTAGTCTGTTTTAGTAGGGGAACCCTCCCCCAAAAAAGGGTGAGAAAGGGCACTACTGGGGGACATAGTTTCAACACATGCATGCTCTGACGCAACCATTCTGAGCCTGGAAGCCAAAACGTGAGCTTTCGCGATCATTCAGCAGCCCCTCTGCACTCAGCATCGGACTTGGGAATGAAGATGCGGCTGATGACCTCCCCATCATCATACCTGCTGGCCAGACGCGTGGCCAGATGCTCTACTCAAATTCCCAAACCGGAAATAAGGAACTCCACTAATGACTTTCAGGGGTGAGCTCGTTTTACTCTTAGCTGGTTACAATTTGCGCAGAGCGCATCACAGATGGCATCCCATAGCTTCACGATACCTTGCTTTGAGCGAACCAAGGGGGACTTTCCAATGATTCAATGCCAGTGTAAACCATCTATGTGCGTCTACGACTTACGCGTGGAAAACCGGTGATCGACAGAAAGCAGAAGAGCGTTTTGGACCTGACCCCACGTGGTAAAAGAAGGTGGGAAGTGGTTTCAAATCCTAGGCTGCTGGCCACCGTTTCTCTTGTTTGTACTGCTTGCGAACTACGCACAATCATAGGTGGCATTTTGGAAAAATCGATGGCCCTGGTAAATGGAACACAACACATCTAAACCCGTCTATTTTTGATCAAACTAATCTAAAAAGGACGCATTGTGCACAATTGTTGGATCTGCATTGCATCTCTGCTGAACAAAGGGCTTTGAGATTAATTCTCGGAGCTGGGCAAGGGCCTTCGAGGGAAACGAGGCTTTCTTTGAAAGCTTTCCACTACGCCTGTGCACGAGAATGCTAGCATTCCGTGCAACGAACGACAAGCCAGCAAACCAACAAGCAATCAAACAAACGCAACAACACAAACAACCGCCCGCCAGAAGGTCCTTTTACTAGACAGCTGCCAATAGAATGAGCGGCCACCAAAGGATGCTATCCAACGTTCTCAAAATGCCTTGCATCAATGAAGGCAGTCGCTCAGCGGAACCAAGCTTCGGGCAGTCTAATCCCTGGACCTTCCGGTTGCCTCTATACCCAAAGATGATCCTTTGGCCAAATCAAAAATCAAAAGGGATCTATCTGCCCGGTACGTTATAGCATGCGCCTTACGGATATACACTACATGTTAGCCTTGTGGGGATGGGATTGGGGTCTGCTTTGGCTTCAATGCCCCCCCATTGCAGCTTCAAGGATTGCTCGCACGATCAATAGACAAGTGCTATCTGTGGCAGGCGTGTGCGCGTGCACGCCTAAGCGGGCGTGCTCATCATTTGGCAAGTGTGTGCGCAGTGAACCGGTGCATTCAGGCGTGCTTTTCATTGGGCAAGCGTGTACGCAGTGAGCGGGTGCTTGAGTGGGTGCCCATGTTTGGCAGGTGCGGAAGACTGCGGCGTTCAGCCTCTCGCAGTGCCAAAGCCATATCCAAAGTAGACGGTCTCCTTCCGCACGCGCTCAACCCCTTGGGTGTGAACGATGCTTTTGCATGTTCACTTGGTTGGGTTCCGTGACAGGGGCTCAAACGATACAAATCAACTTAGTTGTGCGCGGCGCCCCATGGTCAGATGGAGCAAATCTGCTGGGCATTTTGCCATCCATGTACGGCTTTAAATGGCTTTCCCTCAACAGTTTAAGGTTAAGGATCCGCCAAATAGAAGTCAAGCAAACATTATGTGGGTGTGGGTGTTTGTTTTTGAGGCTGTCCGTTTTTGTTTCTAGCAGGAAAACCAACAGGGAAACCACCTTTTGGACCTTTTTCAGTAACTGAAAAAGGTGGTTTCCATTTGCAGTTGACCCCTGCAAAAAGTTCAAGTTATGGATCCAGTACAACCTCCCCTGTTTCCCAAAAAGTCCAATTATCCAAAGCTCCAAGCAAAAAATCGCCCTAAGGAAACCAACCAAAGAAACCAAACAAGCCACTTCCACCGCCCTTTTTGCCCCAGAAACCCCGCCAAAAACACGCCCGGCTCGGCACATCCGCCCCACATCGCCCGCCTCTTTTGGATGACCTGGGCTCCGGCCGCTTCCAGGCGCTGGTACTCCTGCGGATGGTGAGCCTGGCGAAACGCGTCGGGCTTCTTTCCCTTGCCATGGCGATGTTCGGTTTCTCAGTTGCCCAAACCTGGGAATAAAGGGTTCACCTTTTGGGGCCATGACTAAATATGGACCAAAACCGGAAAACCAAAAGGTCAAAAGGTCGGCTTTGGGCAACTGAGGTTTGGAGAAGTCCACTGTCCACTTGAAGGTTGGAACACAGGTGTGTTAGGAGGTATTTTCTGGGCCGTCCTCAGATCCCCTAACAGTTTAACTTTTAGTGGGTTGAATGGACACCCCCACTGAACACTAAGAGTCTAAAAGCCTAAGGACAGAACTGGGAACCGCCAAGCTATTGATTGGTTGGACTCCGTGGTCCTGTGGTGGGCATGATTCACATGACAATATGCCAGTATGCGCTTTCCACTTGGGGTCCTGTGGTGATCATTTACATGATCTCACTTGCTGAGTGGATGGCCCAAAAAAGTCCAAACTTTATATTTACCACTAAAATGGTCTTCCCAACAAGTTTAAAGTTCATGAACTCAGGAAGTGAGTACATGATAGTTTGCGCTTTCCACTTTTGAGGTGCATCCGCCTTGTACGATTTGTGGCCACTTCCGCCTTTAGGTTGCGATAAATTGCCCCAAAGCATCACCCCGCGATTTTCAGTTCCCTACATTTCCTCCTGAAAAAAGGTGAGGCTTAAAGCTACCTAGAAAAACATCGCAATTTTCAAGCCCATACCCGTCCCTTTTCGAGAATCACAGGCTTTCAGTACAAGTGTAGTAAGGCTGCAGCCTGAAGATCTGAACATGTACAGTACACCAAGCTCTAGCTCGAAAATTGCCACTGTTCTGCAAATGCACTCAGTGGATAAAGGCGTGCAAAACGAATTCTTCTTTGCACCACGTGAGCGTTTTCGTTCTTGCTTTGTTATCGTTTTTGTTCAGCTAACAAGTCTGGCCTACACCCAACAGCTGTGATTTCCCAGCTGACAAGGCGTTTCCCACGATCGTTGTCGTTCGGTCAGTACAACGGGGCAGGGTTTGGACACAAGAAACCTCCGAAGACTACAACTCGCATGGTGTCACAGAACCTTGCTTGCAAAGGCTTATGTCGGAAGCAACCCATTGCCGACTCGAGAACTCATGTAACATCTGTACTTGCAGCGCATGTGCTTTGGTGGGTGTTCGTGTTGCACTCTCCATTGCGGCGCGCACCATTGAGGAACACACCCACACACACACACACACACACCTGCAAAGCACCCGACACTCAAGGCTTGCATGCCATGTGTCAAAAGCCAGCTTTACTCAGGGTTGGTGGGGATAGTCATGTATTGAAAGGGAGCCATGACCCCAACTCCAGGCACTGGACGTCAGTTGCCCTGCTCGCCCCGCCTTGTGCTCGTCGGTGCAGTACACCGGCTGACCTCGGGCGCCGTAGCGAGGGTTTCCTTTACACCAAGAGAAAGGATGGCACGATTCTCGGTAAAGGGGATGACAAAACCAAAGCGGGGAAATGGCGCCATCTACTTTCAACCGGACAAAGGCCACACTTTTCGGACCATGAGGCTCACCAATCAATTTGATTTGGCCGGGGTATGCGACATGGGGACTCTCTAACAAACGGCAGGCGCACACACACACACACAGCACGGTCTGTCTATCCTTCCTGACCATAGAACATTTGAACGCGGCAACCCTGAAGGCCACGTAGACTGGTAGCATGGAGTTGTCCCTCGTTCAGTGCCCCCGTGCCCCAACCTTCGCCAGGCAAACCTTTACAGAGAGAGAAAGGGCGCACCCAGTAGGCTGTGTCAATTTTTGAACCTACCCCTTTTGGGTTGGAAACCAAAAGGAAACCAAAAGGAAAACCACCATTTTAGGGAGTCCAACTTTAAAAAGACACTCCCACTGTCAATCGAAGGCAGAAACCTGAGGTGCAAATCACTTCCACAACTCCTCCGAACGCGGGCATGGGATTTTGTAAGGTTAAATTGAACTCCAAGTCAAAGGTCCTGGCGAGGACTTAATTTTTCCCTAAATGTTGGCTGGCTTTCCTTTTCGTTTCCCTTGACACACGCCTGAAAGGGCACCCTCAGACACACACCCAACTTTGGGGTCGTTGACACAATAGGCAAAAAGTCGAGGTGATGGCGTCCACCTAGGCTCCAGCCCCTTCCATTCCTCAAACTGCATGCTGACCAGCCGTTTCTTCTCATTTCGAGTGCCCATGAGGGCAGCGCACAAACCACACCCAACAAGGGCGCCCTCGCAAAAACAACACACACACACACACACCTAAGTCAGGTAACCCATTTCAGGCAACCCTTAGTTGGTGATTTGGATTGGGTTGGGGATTTGACTGGGTTGGAGGATTCATGGAAAATCCCTTCACCACCAACGATTCGGAGTCAAGCCACCAAATAGAGGCAAGCTGCCCAATTCGTCTTTGAAGGCCCTCGTTGGTTGATGAATGCTCTATGCTGACTTCCCCAGAAAGTTGGACAGGGTTCCTTGTCCCCTTTAAGCATCACCCAACCAAAGAGAAACCCATTTGACCATCCCCGTTGCAGGTGCCAAAGTTGCCCCAGCCTGTCTCCATGTCGCCCACCACTAGCCTGGAGTCTCCCACCTAGCAAGAGCCATGCCAATCAGACGAACGACTCTCTGAAAATATGGGCATCCACTGGCATGACCTTGCTGGGAGCCATTGGATTTCTGATCAGCTACTTGACACACTGAGCAGCGAAAATCATGATTCAATTTTTTAAGGCTCCGAGTGTCTGCTTATGGAGTCATGACTAAGACTAGCGGGTCACACAGGCCACGTGACAGCCAGAGCGCCGGATTGAGGTGCGGACATAGGCACACCACACCGACTCTGCTCCTTCTTGAAAGCAGCACCTCATGTTACCGCTGTCAAGGGTCCCCTAATCCCAGTAGACAATGGGAGTCCCGGATTCATAAACTCCTTTTTCATTGATATGGGAGGTGTTCGTTTGCCACCCCCCAAGCTGGTCTGAATCCAGAGTAAAACCAGGCCCCCATAGTCCATGAACAGGTGTTTATCCATCCGGCCAAATTAGCACCCAATAGGGTCGAATAGGGTCAAATAGGAGACTCTTGACAACTACAACTCATGCGTGGTATGCAGCCGTGCAGTTTCCAGGCAAGCCTGATACCAGAGAAAAAAAAAGGACAAACAAATTGGCTGATACTTACGTCACTTTTGCTGAAGTGCTTTGCACTATATAGCATGGCTTCAAGGATTGAATCCGGCAAGGGTTTTCAAACAGGATTGCAGCCATGTTGAACCCTTCTGAGGCTGCAGCATGACGACTGTGGCTCCGCTATAAACCTGTGCGCGGCTCGTAACACCGTAATCTTCTGATGGCGAATAGCTTTTCCTGGCTGGTGCTTGGAAACACCCGATTTGCTTCTTGGCTCAGGTGCTCATCCCCGAACAACACTCACTTACACACGGTTGGACAAGCATGTACGATGTTACAATTGTTTTTGGACTAGGTGTCTCTCTAAGTGCATAATTTGCTGAGATGCCCAGTGGCCATGGGAAACAATGGCATCCTTTGTTGGTTGGTTGTGTGTAAAGGGGAACCCAACACCCCAAACAAAAGTCGAACACAGGGCGGAATCCACTGGTTACAAGTGGGTTCGGAACATAATGCTGCGAATGAGCACAGGGCTCGATCTAGCAGAATGGTCGATGCCCGTGGGCTGCAAGGATCCGTTTTTTGTTTAAGACACATGTGTGAGCTCAGGGGCAACTTTCCTTGCAAGGCCAATATGTTGCCTGAGATACGTGAACACACATGCACACATACAGAGATTACATTCAGCACTTTGCTTTACATTACATTAATACATTCGTACAGCACGGCCAGCACATTCTACACTGAGCTTGAGGCTGTGTCTGATCATCAGAGTAGGATGGAGCAGGACGGGGGCCGCCCGTCGGCAGTAAGGGATCTTCATTCCATAATTGACACAAACCAATTGCCCAAGGTGGCATCCCCAGCAGATGCGGATTCCCCTGAAACCCTCAGGAACCCTCCCTGGAAGCTTCGCCAAATCCCCCCCAAGAGACTCCACAGCTTTCGGTTGTTGGGGAAGGAACAAAAGCAATGCTGGCACATATTGCCCTCCCATCCAACATGGAACCTGACTGGAAGACACGTTTTGGCAAGTCGCCGCAGGGTTCCACCCCCGTGAGTCGGAACGCATCAGTGAAAAAACCGGGAACATGGGAAATGGGACGTCCAAAGCTTGGCCCACGTGACGACAAAAGGTGCTCCGTCAGGGGAAGAAAACGAGACCCTTGACCAACTGCGCCTTCACAAGTGGCTCAAGGGCCCCAAACAATCGTCCATAGCCTCTTGATTTCGCCAAGCCCATGGCAACAACCATCCTCAAATTTTGACCTTCTCCCCCTCTCCCCCGCCGGTCCAAAAAAGAACACACACAAAAAAAAAGGAGCCTTCCCGGTTCTTATCAAGAACATGGCGTTCCCCGTCTTTCTTTCCGCGACCCGCTGCGCGCTCCGCAGCGCGCTCCGCGACCCGTCGCCTGCATAGCGCCGAAGGACTCCTCGAGGTCGCTCTGGGCCGCCAGAAAGGCCCGGCGCAGGGCCTGGCCGACGCGTGAGCCGCTGCCGGGTTCTCGGTAAATGAGGAAACCCCAAAGCCTCTTTTTTTCGATAATTTCAATCACCGAGTTGTTGTTTTTTTTTTTTGGTGTGTACATATTTTGTAATTGTGTGTCCCCCCCCCCCCCCCCGGGGCTCCCACAGGTACAGTTGGTCAGATGCTGCGCGCAGTGTATGAAAACGCTAAGGCTTCTCCCACACCACCCCAAACCGCAAGTGAACCACTTCGCAAGGCTGCACGCAGTCGGAGTGGACGTTATATATGACATTACCGCCCCACCGCACCCCAGACATGCAGAATGCCTGATCCTGACTGTGCAGAAAACCCCACCACCCCCTCGCGGGGTTTTCCAAACACAACATGCACACACACACACACACAGCAAACAACAGCCGACAACAGCCGACAACAGCCGACAACAGCAACCAGCAACAAACGGCAGAAAGCAACAGCCGCAACCGCAAACGATAGCAAGCGGCGACAAGAAAGAACCGCCACCAACAGCAAACAGCCAACACCACATATCACTCATCGACGAGCGCACACACACACACACCACACACACACACACCACCCACCCACCCACCCACCCACCCACCCACCCACCCACCCACCCACCCACCCACCCACCCACCCACCCACCCACCCACCCACCCACCCACCCACCCACCCACCCACCCACCCACCCACCCACCCACACCCACCCACCACACACACACACACACACACACACACACACACACACCCACACCCACACACACACACACCCACACACGCACATAGGACACACATAGAACACACATAGAACACAAATAGAACACACATAGAACACACATAGAACACACACACACACCCACCCACCCACCCACCCACCCACCCACCCACCCACCCACCCACCCACCCACCCACCCACCCACCCACCCACCCACCCACCCACCCACCCACACACACACACACACACACACACCCACACACATAGAACACACATAGAACACACATAGAAAACACATAGAACGCACACACACACACACACCAATCTTCCAACCAAAGTAACCGGACGAGCCACCAGCCAGCCCCCCCTGTCATGTGAAATTGTGGATGGCTCCAGGGCTGCAGGCCTGGTTCCTTTGCTTGGAAGGTGCCGTGCATGTGCGAACACTAAAAACAGAAATATATGTCCAGTGATTTGGAAGATTACCTGCACAACGAACAGGGAAAGACAAAACTGTAAACTTACGCAACAGAACACCTATTGATGGCCCGCCTCCTCAACGCCATCAGCAAGGTGCATGGAGAAGAACAGGGGGAGCACTCGCGAAACCCGCTCGGCAATCACCTACTGGCGGTTTCGCTGGACCAGTGGTTGGTGTCAAAATGTGAAGGTGAGCAGTGGATAACTAGAGCTCCAGTGCCAGTGCTTTTGTCACAAATTGGCATGGTCCAAGACCAATTGAATGTCATTCAAGTTGAACTGTGTGAGTTATTCACGCTGACAGGTCTGGTTCTTGCCTTAGTGGCTCTGGCCTTTTAGTGCTACCTAGCCTAGCAGTCGTTTGTTTGCTTGCACTTCTTGGGGGAGGTGTCCCACATTGCGGGTATCGATCGTGCAGTGAGAATGAACACCCATGGCTGGAAATCGGAGGCTGCATAAGGGCAATGCTGAAATGAGACAGGACTCAAAACCAACCCGACTAATTCAACTAAAGCAAAAGCAGCCTCAGTGAATTGTCCCCTCTCGATTGGCAAGCAACAAAGTTGCGTTGCTTAGTCAACCCGTCAGTGGATCCATTTACCTGTATGGTAACCAATGGCTTGCCACCCTAAAAAACGAAAAGTAAAACAAATCCAAGGGTTGGCTACAAGTGTAACCGGGATCCACGTAGACTTAATCCGTCCAAAGAATCCTTGCCTTTTGGCGTCTTTCTGGGTGACTTTTTGGAATTTGAGGAGGCATATGGAATGCTGTGAGCACTCTCAAAATGGTTGGTTCCAAAGATCTGCACATAAATGGTTGGTTCCAAACTTCGTTGAACAACTTGAATTTGGATCCAAGTGAAGAGTACCTACATGATTCTTTCTTTTCGTTTTTCCACCGGATTGAGCTCACATTGGCAGATATTCGTCTCCAGGAACACGTTGAAGAAATCTCAAAGGGGACTCCCCAAGTCCCAAATTCTCAGATACATCCCCAGGACCACGGGGAAATCTAAGAAAGGAGCACCCCAAGTCCCATGACCTTTGCCTCCCCGTGCTCGCCATGGCCGTCGCAGGCGATGCCTCAGCTTTTCAGACTTAGACCCTCGGCTTCGCTTTGTTTTTCCGGAAACCAAGCACAGGGGACAACTTTTTTGGGCTGTCTCAAATAGGAGATGACCCAAGCTGAGTATTCGTTTGTTGTTTCAAGCCCAAATCTTCAAAACACGGAGGACCACCAACTCCAACACTCAACGAAATGCGGCCACCAACTCACTGACTCTTCTGCAGAAAAGAGGAAGCTGCCCGCACGTACACAGAGCTTTTTTTGTTGAACATCGCCCAAGACACGCGATTTAGAATGGTTTTCCGCCGCCCCATGAGGTCTGGATTGGGGAGAAACACTCAAATTTGTACTTGGGCTCCAACCGACTTCTGCGACAGACTCTGAGCTTCTGGCAAATGACCCAGCCATGCAGGGTTGTAAACGAATAGGCGTCCTGCACAGAACTGCAGATCCAGCTAGTAACGTTTTTGGTCGGATCGGACTAGTGAGGCATTTCCACATTGCCTCTACAGATGTGTGTCTGTGTGTGCGTCTGCGTGTCTCTGAGGGCACCCTTTTGAGGTTGGTCTAGAGGGAAGTCAAAAGGACACCCACCATATCTTGGGACCCCCAATCGACAAGCTGACAGCAAGATACCTAAACTCATTGACTTGCTTTTGACCTTCCTATGTGAATTCACAAGCCGAACGGCCGGGTTTCCAGGCCCAGAATGGATCTTGTCTGCTTCTTCAATGATGGGATTCTGAATCTGACACCTGGTGAAAAGATCCCATGCCTCCTTCCTTTTGCTAGTGGCAGTACCTGGCTGCAAACAGGAATCGCTCACCTGAATGGTTTTTGGTTGGCTGTTAAACTACACGCCAACGTGGGAAAGCATGCAGGCATGCAGCAGCAAAGCATCGCTGAGCCATGAATTTGCACCTGCGCTCCCACACAGACTGTCTGCATCCGAATCGGCACACAGAAACACAAACAAACGAACAAAGGTTGAAAACAAGCAAGCAAGGAAGCAAGCAAGCGAGCAAGACAGCAAGAAAGAAACAAACATCGAAACCAAACCAAGCCAAACCAACAAAGAAGCAAGAAACAACTAAACAAACAAACAAACGTCAAACAACCAAACAACCAACCCCCCCCCCCCCCAAACAAAAAACAATCAAACAACCAAACAAGCAAACAAACAAACAATCAAACAAGCAAACAAACAAACAACCCCCCCCCCCCAAAAAAAAAACAAACAATCAACAACCAAGCAAACAAACCAACAAACCAACAAACAAACAAACAAACAAACAAGCAAACCAATCGATCAAACAAACTACCAACCAGACAAACCACAAACACACAAACTCAAAACAAGCAAACAATCAATCAACCCCGCAAACAAAGGAAACAAGCACACAAACAAGCAAACACCCAACTAACCAAACAGACACACAAACACACAACCGAACAATCAAGCAGGCAAACAGACGAACACACGCAAGACACACAAAGAACCCCCCCACTCCGAAGATTGGAACAAGCGAGCAGCTCTGCACAACAATCTCTGGAAAGGCATCCTAGATTGTGCAACTTCGATGATGCAAGACGTTTCCATCTTGAGTCGGCTCGCCGTGTGTCCTGGTTTGGGACGCCGCTGGACTTCATTCCTGCAGTTGCACGTAGGCTCCGATGTGCCAGAAGTTGGAGTCTATTCATGTGAGGTTCCAGTAGTCTGGTGGCTGCTATCATCAAGGGCAGTTTTGGGTATGAGTTTTCCAGGTGAAGGTTATATACTACTTTGATAAGTGATACACATATACATATCAGACCTCTCATATATATATATATATATATTATGTATAGTGCATTAACAGCAGATATTGGTGCTATATAAGCATCTACACCTCCAACACCCGAGTAAATTCCATACACGCGAGCTCAACCGGACTTACACATCCTTAGGAATCTGAAGTTGAGCGACATACATTTTGATAACACAGAATCGTGGATTGTAGGAACACCATGTCGCACAGAATCATGTGTTAGTTTGCTGGCCGCTGTGCTTTCTAACAGCATGCAAGCTATAGCAGCAGAAGCGCATGGTTGGAAAAGCGGTGTTTGCAGGGTTCGTTCACATGACTCACGCAACTGCCTGCAGGGGCTGAAACAAGCCCGAGCCATTCGGCCCAGTCGATCACGACCATCTTGCCCTACTACATGCCATAATGTTGGACATAGTTGGACATGCCTTTATAAGCGCAGCATCTATGATAGAAAGTGCCTTTGAAGATTCAAGATCCTGGGACTGCTTAAGGATGTTTAATCATGGACAGTTTGTTTCGCGAGAGAAACAAACTAAAAAACAGAAAGCACATATCAAAGCTGTGGCGTTTCACTATTAAAAGGTGGATTATCGAGGTTTCTCCCAGCTGAAACAAAGGCTAAGGCTGTAGATCTGGCACATTCAATTTGCAAGTGGTTCCCAAAACATTGCTTTTAAGATACGTCCTTGGATTGAAAAAGCAACAACAAGCTGCAACAGTCATAATTACGAAAGAGGGCTACCCACAAGAGCCTTGGATCCTGTTTCATCCGACTGTTTTGGGGGCTTCTTTCATTTCAAGCCTTTTTGGGGCGGGGACGATGATGAAATACTCAATCTAGAATTGAACATACTAAATTAAGCAGGATGAATTTGCGATCAAAGCTTGGCAATGCCAAATGTAGAATTGGCAAGACTAAGATAAGTAGAGGGAATCTGAGAGTACATCTTGGCAATACCAAATTTAGAACTTGGCAATGCTAAATTGAGTATTGGCGAGCCCAAGTCCAACTCAGACCCCCCTTTCCCACCGAAGAGGGTCGTAGTGACTGTTGGCACTGCTCGGGGGTGGGATGACACTAAAGAATGTTCACCATTATATGGAACACAAACAAAGCCAGTCCTGTTGCGCATGTTTGTATGCCAGGCTACTGCGGCCCACATTTAGGCTGCAAAAAGAGAAACCAAAAAGGAAACCCAACCTACTTGGGGGAAATATGCGTTTCGGCTCCCCGACTTATTCGGTATCTTGGGGCTCCCGCCGCTTGTGGAGACGAAGTGGGCCTCGGGCGCAGCTTCCATAAATGGGTTTCACCTTTGGGCTGTTTTGGGCCCATGGTAGGTAACGTGTTTGGGGGGGCCCGTTTAGGGACCTCTGACATCAGACCAAGGACCAAGGACCAAGTGGTTGTCCAAACTTGTACTTGTGGGAACGCCCGACTTAGGTCGTCCTTTGGTTGCCCTGTAAACTGTAAAATGGCTCCAATAGAGGTTCCTTCCTCACAGGCACGCACCCAACAAGTCGCACGAGAAGTTCCACTGCGTGCTACCGAAGAGGCGGTTTGGGGTGGGGAGAAATGTTAACGTATTCTCTCGCTGCAAACTCAACACCAAACTGACGCGATACATCAAAGATCTTGGCAGCACAGGGCCATCTCTGGTAAGTTGTTTTTCCATTTAATCGTTGAAGTCAGCAATGAAGAAGAGTGGCCACTGAGAACGTGTTTACTGCATCGTGCTTCACAAGGTTTAGCCCCTCTGGCTATTGCACTTTCCAGTTGGCCGACGACTCGCGAAATCACGAGGCATGGGAAAAAAACCACGACCCCTCGATACTCTGTGCTTGGAATCGGCCCCTGAACCATGCAAACATGACGTGCCAGGCAGGGTAACGAGTCGGCGTTGAATCCGCGCGGAATAATCTATCTGAACACACCCCAATCAAAAGTAGGAAAACAGATCAAAGACTCTGTTGTGATTTGGATCAACCAAAGATGGCCCAAACAGAAGCCAAAAAAATGGTTTACCACTAGACTGGTCCACCCCAAAAAGTTCAAAGTTCCAAGAACTCAGGAAGTGAGACCCGGAATCACACAGCCCGAATCCGCGGCTGCGAGAATCCGCTGAGGCCAAGTCTAACCATCCCGGAGCCTCCAGCCCGGCGCCTGGGAGGCCAAGCTCGCTTGCGAGGTGGATGGGCAAAAACAAGTCGCCAAACTTTTCACGAAACCCCCATGAAACATGGTCCACCTGGAGTCTCCATGCCCCTTGAAAACTGGTTGGTCAGTACCCAAAATCATGGAGTCATTGACCCATTTTGATTCGACTCTAGGCAGCCCCAAATTTTGTGACGAAAGTCCGAAACGGCACTCTGGAAGTGAGTATACGACTGGCGAGAACATAGAAACTTGATTGCTTTTGTCCCGTCCAAATGGCCTCGAATCCGCTTCCGCAGCTTCTTCTTCACCGAAACGCGGGTGAACCAGGGCATAGGTCAAAGGAAAAGAAACCGAAAAGACAGACAACTCAGTTGAGCCAAGGACCCTGGAACTAAATGGTTCACGCTTTTGGGGGCCACTAAATATGGAGCATGGGAAAACCAAAAGGTCAGATCCAGTCGATTCACTTGGAACAGGCCCAGGACGGCTCCCAAACCCCGTGGGTTTTCCGATTCCAAGTAGGTCGTTCGGTACTCCTTGTTGGTTTTACAGGGAAACCAAAGCGAACACCACAAAATGTTTGGGGCCCGCGAAAGGAAAAGACACCCAACATAAAATAAATGAACTGGCTCGAGCGCCTTTTCTCAATCTCGTACCACCTTTCGTGGCTGAAAGGGACACGAAAGTAATACCGAAATCTGGTGGTCCAACCCCCCAAAAAAGGCAACACCACACTCATCTACCTAGAGTCTCCTTCTGACCTTTATTTTGGGACAATGCTCCAACCATTTTTTAAGGGTCAGAAGGAGACTGGTAGAAGATTCCCAAACAAACTCCCCATTCGGGGGTCCAACCTTAAAGAGACAAGCCCATGAAGAACCCCCTGAGGTCACCGCCGAAGTGCCGCACTGAGGAGGCGGTGTAGGGCTCTACTGAGGCCCTGTGCCGAAATCCATGGTCCATGTAGCCATCCGCAGGCATACATGATTTACTAAGTCAAAACATGCAAAAGCATAAGTAAATGAGCAAGTAAATAACTACAATACTAATAACAATAGTGACCAGTGACAATAGTAACAACCATGATCATACATCTAACACACACACACACTCTACAGTTTTGCTCTCACATTGGGAAGCTCGAAACATAAGGGACGGAAATTCGCTGGGACCAAGAAAAGTAACTCAGCGTCCAGCTATCCGGAGCCAGCTCTGAGCTTGAAAGCAAACGTGGAATGCGCCAATCCGGTTTAAGGCACCAGAATGAGCCACACGGGTTTGTTTTAATGGGACACTGAAAGGACATCTGCAGGTTTTTTTTGGGGGGGAGGGAAACAATGACAGACCCACAACGTTGGCAAGCGTTTGCCAAGACGGTTTGCCATGTGGCCCCTCAACCACGAAACCCCGTAGTTGTGTCAACATCTCCTCCTTGCCCCCCCCAAACAAAGAACAAGAAAGCGGCTGCCCTGGAAAGAACCTGGAAGGGCACCCTCAACAAATGGGTGTGCCCGCCTTTGGTTTCTCTCTTCGGTTCAACGCCACAAGCAAGGGGTCCCCTCAACCAAAAGCTCCAGATCCCCAAAAATCCCCAGCACGCAGCGCGCCCGTGGGCCGCGGAGAACGCGGAGGCGACGCCAGGCCTGGTGAAGGCGTGGCCTCGCACGGACGCTCCACTCGCCCAGGCCTCGAGGTCCTTTGCCGGTGCGAGAGATGGGCTCCGATGGGCCCTGAGACGCGGAGGCCGACCCCAAGAAGAGAAAAAAACATCCAGCTGGGGAACAAAAAGCGTCATTTGTTCGGGAAAAACCACCCACCGGGTGAAATAGATTCCCTTTCTTCCCGTCCAACTGGCGAAAGACGTTTCCTTTCAATTCGGGAATCTTGGTGCCATGCCACATTCCCTACTGAGCTGAGTTCGAAATCGTCGGTACCCGTTTTGGTCATTGGTCAGGGACACGCCAATGGAAACCAACGGATTTGTGCGTTTTTGGGTTGCGCGTTTTGGTTGCTATGAAAGCAAAACCCCAAAAAACCCGCCGGCTCATTGGGAGGGGGCCTCTCCTTCTGCTGGATCAAACAAGAGCAATCGCAACACGGTAAACACCCAAGCACACAAAAAAAAAAACACTCCAACTAGCTCCAACTCAGGACAGTCAAACACTTGCAAACATATGTATATTATAGAAATATATATATATATATATGCATAGCATATATGTTTATGTTTTTAGATACATATATCGTATATGACATACACTATTTGATATACACCGGCTACATGCACATGGCCGTTGCATTTACATGCCCAAGATCTCCTTGTTGGTGACTCGCAAGGGCGCCGAAGACTCCACACCTGAGCCCATGGCTCAAGGTTCTGGGAGTGACTCGCCGGGCAACTCAGCCTGAGCCTACAAGCCAAGGAGTACCTGCGGAAATTCAAAACCAGCTAGGCCTTGTTGCGGGAAATATGAAATTACGGCCAGGGGTCGAAATCCCGTAACCAGTGAACATCCAAATCCCCATTAAAATAGGTTCGAACATGTGTGGTGAATTCACCAATCCCAACCAAAATGGGGAATCCCAAAACGGTCAAATAACAACCACAGCCACATGCCAATTTTGCCGTTCCCCAACCCCGGAAGGGCGTCGCAGCGTCGCTCGGCGACTCGGCGACTCCGCAAGCCGGCGCCCCGTTCCCAGCCTTCAGAGAGCGTCCTCACAAAAGGTGCAGGTGGAGAGCCTCGGACGAATTTTCCGAAGCGCTGCAGTGGCCTGGAAAACCATGGCTCCCAGCTTTCTGCGTTTAGGATGATTCTTTGGAAACACCACCAACCAACACACAAAACACACTGCCAACAGCAGCTTTGGGAGCATTAAAAAAAAAAACGCGCTCCCAACATGTACATGGTACCCCCCCCCCCCGAGAAAAGGAAAAAAAAACACATAAAAGCAAAAATCCTCGTCGGAAGTTAGGGCCCTCGCATGGCCGCCGCAGGAAAGCGAAGCCGCCGGAGGGGGCCTTTGGGTTGCGGATCTGTGGTTCTTCTCCCTTGGCCAAGTTGGAATCTACTGATGGACGCAATCCATTTCGCACCACTTTGAAACCCTAAGGCAAACTGTTGGTCTTTACAGGAAAATCGTCATTGCAGGGTTTCTTAGGTGGTGCAGGATTTCGACCATCCACAGTATCACTGCTGGATTGTTGCTTTTTTTCCCCAGAAGGATTAGGCAAATGGAAGCTAAACTAGGTTCCTATTCAGGGCACCATGACCCTGGCTGAAATGCGGAGCTTTGACTTCATGTGTTGGATCTCTCCCAAAGCTGGAACCAGCAAATTGCGGGCTGTTTGACACGAAAATCTCGTGGTTTCAGCGTCAGGTTTGGTCCATTCAGGAAACTGATCCGGGCACCCTCCAGCTGCTAGGATTCTGGGATCCATGTTTCTGCGGGGAAGGGAAGCTGTTTTATTGGGAAACTCTGGTAAAACGAAAGCCAGCCCATTCGCAACCTGAATATGTTTCCCGCCACTTGGCCGAAACCTTTTGGCCTAACACGTCGCCTAAGGAGTGTTCACCAAAAAGGCGAAATCAGCGTGAGCTTTTTGGTTGCTACCCCTTGCGTGTGCTTTTTAGTTGCTACCCCTTGCTGGTTGGTTTTGAAGGGCAGAAGGAACACCGAAATCCATTTTGTGAGGTCCAACCTAAAAACAACCCGAGTCACCTTTATAAAGGCACTGGAAAGAGGCCAGGATCTCTCCGGTGCTTTTCGGGCCGCTAAATGGATCTTGCTCAATGTGGGTGTGTCTTTTCTTGGGGCTGTGTTGGGCTTTTTTTGTTCGGGGGGGATAGGCGATTTGTTTCAGGAGAGCGAGAGTCTGCTTTCTATCAGGGAGCCGAATCTGGCAAACTGGCAAGCAAGGGTGTCAGATCTGGGCCTCCAACATCAGAAAGGCGAAAAAGACCGTGTGCCTTAAACAAAATCGGGGCGCGCATCCCTTTGGATCGTGGCCTGTGCCTTTGGTTTCCCTTTGGAAAACCACCCCAGATCCGAAAAAAGAGACCCAAGGAAGCAGCGGTCATGGTTCAACCTGGAAAAACGCCGCCGTTCCAGAAGAGTGTCCCCAAAAAACGAGAGTGGTAGAGGTGAGTTTCAACTGGTTTTAAACTTATTGGGAAGACCATTTTAGAGGCAAATCCAAAGTTTGGCTTTGTTTAGGCCATCCACTCAGCCAGTAGGAGCAACCTTTGAAAACCGCGCAACGCGAAACGCGCGCGCCTCGCTGCGCAGACCTGAAGCAAATTTATTTGGGGAGAAAGCACACACACTTTCCCTTTGGTGGGTTGCTCGCTGTTGACGGGAGCCCCCCAAAAAAGGGACGAGATTGGAACCCTGGAATGGGCCCATCCCAATTTTATCCATGCCCTGAACTGAGTTAAACCCCAACCCAAGCATTGAAGACTGTCTCAGACAGTTCTGGGGTACTTGAAAACAACATGTTCTCATCGTAAGAGGTTTAGATGCCCAGTGACCATGGGAAAAAAAGGGGCATGCTTTTTTGGTTGCTTGAGTTTAAAGGGGAACCCTTCCCAAGAAAAGTTGGAAAAAGAAAGGGACTGGGAGGATCTGTGCATTTCTCGAGCCCATCAAATCCGAGCTCCATCCTTCCAATGCGAGGGTCGGGACATCAACTCTACAACTGGTTTGTCCCACATTTCGGTGTGTTTTTGAGGGGGTAATCTTCTTGGTTGCCGTTGACCCCTCTGCAAGAAGGTTTTCCTTTGTGTGGGTCCAATGGAAACTCCGCTGTTTCCCAAAAAGTTAAAGTCCAAAGATCCAACCAAGTAGCCATAAAGCTTTTGGGTGGTTCCAAGGGAGATCAACAGGAAAGCAACCGGATCAAACACACTTCCATGACCCCGTTGCAAGACGGACACAAAACCTCACTTAGCCACGCTTTCGCAATGGGTGGGTTTGTGGCTAAGCCGCAAAATGGGTGGCTTCCCTTTCCAAATCAACCCCAAGAAGGGTGTGTATACCGTCCTGTTTTGAGTAATAAACTTCTTCAAGAAGACGACACATGGGGCCCTTTTGCTTTTCCGAAAGGAGTCGGGGGGCCCTGTCGCAACCTCGCTTGATCATCTAAATTCCATGAAGCCTCTTGTAAACCACAACGTGCTTGGGATTACCGTGGCCTCATTATTTTATCATGATCAAAGTCACCCCCAAGGGAACCAACCCCATTTTCTCACTTTGAAACCCCCTAGGAACGGTCAAAATAGTGACCCCAGTTACCAGTCAATCAGAAGGGCACAGCGAACAAAGACGGGTGGAATATGGCTGGATGGGTCAAATTGGAGCCCAAACAAAACCAACCGCCGGGTTCAAACGAGATTGAACATTGTGTTTCTGGGTGTGACTCAAAATGCGGTGGCCCTTCTTCTTGATGTTTTGGGGAAAACACCGGACGCCAAGAAGAGTACTAAACGAGAACCTACAGCGGGAAGAACAGGTGAAATCCACAAAAAGCGCATCCAAGCCGTTTTCTAGACCATAGGCCAAGTTTGGCGTCAACTACGGCACGAGAAAAGCCACGCGCCCGACTCTTGGCCCCACCTCGGCTCGAAAGTCGAAGCGGCGCCGCGCGCCTCGGGGCCGGGCGTCGCTGAGATTTTGCGCGTCATGAAATTCATGAAGGGCAATCAAGTGGGTCAAACAAGAACAATGGTTGAAAGAATGGGGAATCAAACCCTAGAAGCATGGCAGCGTGCACAACCTTTCCAAGACAAGCACAGCTGCGCCCCGGATTCCGCACTCATGTGCGCACAACAGCCTTGAACATCTTCGTCTGAAACCCGCAGAGGGGGGAGTTTAGCCCATGGCACACCTGACTCCGAAGGGTCACCAAGAAAGCAAGATATCGGAGGCGAATCAGTGACCCAGCAAGCGCGAATTCGTGTCACCCGGTATTTGTTTGGGCAAGGGCTTCGACCTGCCTGTGTAAATAACTGCCAGAAGCACAGACAAAATGTCACAGCTCACTTGTTACATTGTTGTTCATTGTTGAGCCCATAGATAAGCCCCTGCTTACTAATATGAGAGTGTTCCCCTCCAAAATTGATGAATCCAAACCAAAACCAGGACACCCCCATTTCAACAAGCAGAAGTTTATTCATATGGGGTCAACTAGCTTACTATACACCCCATTTGAGCAGCGGGTAGCGCTCCCTCTCTCTCTCTCTTAAATGAACAAGGAGTTTTTGGGCACCGCTGATTTGTCGAGACTTTTTGTGTGAGGGTCTTCCAGGAATGGCTCACAGAAGCTTCCAAGGCCTAGCCTCACAACTTGCAAAGTGTCGAAACATGTGGGTGTCTCTTTTTGTAGGGGGCCCCCAAAATGGTGGCTTTCCTTGTAGTTTCCTCTTCAAACAAAAAGAGGGGTAGACTCAAAAAGACGAGCCACTCGTGTAGAACCCACAGCTGTTGAAGCCAAGAACACAGTTGTGTGGAAACCAAGCCCGTTTTGAGAAGGGACCGATGGACCAAAACGACAGAACGGCTTCCTTGATGTGGCTGTGTGTCAAGATTAGCTACCCAAAATGGAACCCTGGCAAATAGAACCAAGGAGTAAAACCTGCAGTCCCCTGGCGGTTTAATTTTGACCCATACCCATGGTAACAAAAAAAGAAGAAGAAAACAAAGAGGGGGAAAAAAAAGAAAGAAGAAAAAAAGCGGTCGGCCGGAACCCACACACCTCGCCAAACGAGTCTCGCTGGAGCTCTCCACTTGCGTCTGAGCTCTCCGCGCAGCACGCCGCATCTTGTCAAGTGGCTCCCATGGCGCATGAACGAAGATCCTAATTGATTGTGCTTGCCCGGCTTGCTCAACCTTTCTGATATATCTTTCCTCACCCATTCTTTTGGTCTCCGGCGTCAGGCTGCAGACAGCTCCCCCCTTTTGCCATGCCATTCGCTCGCGCGAAAAAGATTTGAGCAAGCTTTCGGATGTGCGTCTTACCCGGCGAACTGAGATCGTCTCCGACCCCCCGGAAGCGAAGCTGCCAGAAATCGAAGCGAATGCCGACCGTTCTGCCGAAAAGAAAACAAGAACTAACAAGTCAGACAAAAGAAAAAAGATAAGCCTGACCCATTGAAACTTCGCGTCCGCGGCGGCAGAATGCAGCCCTTTTGCTGGTTTGAGCCAAGAGGCCAGAGGGGTTGACACTCGGCCCATTGAAACTTCTGATACACGTGCTCGTGCTCAAGCCGAATTGCCCAGAGGGTTTTCGAATCAATCTCAGGTCTGGTGGGATACTCCCGTTCTTTTGGGTACCCATGCCGCAATGCCTGCTAGTTGCAAACGACCAAACTACCAACTTCAAAGCTCACCAGGGCTCCGCCTACACCTCCCGTCAAGCATGGACGTGTGCACAAACCCAGTCTTGCAAGCCGGGTGCTGGCACTTCCGTTCTCCATTTGGCCATGGGTCGTACCTCCACTGAACATCCCCACTAAAATAGACTAACATGGGTGGTGCACCTACCAACCAAAAATGGGCTCTGACCCACAGCCTTGGTAGGGTTACCAAGCTGCAGATGGACCAAACGCTTCTCTGTGAGAAGCCTTCGCCCGCGTGTTTTTTTTCTTCCTTGTCCGAAGAGCAGAGGTAACTCCCCTCAGGGGAACTGCCAGCCCGCGGGTTGACACTGGGTCAAAGGACCCAAAACGCTGCCCTAAGTTCCACTGGACCTTTGGGTCCATGGCTTGACCCTAGGCTTCATCTCAGGCTAAGAACTCCCAAGTCCAGGAGCGCCCGGCCTTTGCCCAGGCGTGGAGTGTTTGACCAGGAACTTTCTTTTGCGCCACTTGCGCAGGTTCCATGCTAGAACGGCTTACACCAGTTGACATGAAGCAATGGCTCCCGGGAACCCGCGTCCAGGTTCCATGCGAGGGACACACAAGAGAAATCACCGCGAAACAGCTCACAACTTTTCTATGTGGGTCATGGTCGTGTTCCCCCCTCTTTAGGAACAACGCTGTCCAAATGCCATTACGATCCTTAAGGGCTCCATGAGCATCCCAACTTATTCCAAGCAACCAGGACGAAAATAGACTGACGGCTTGCTCAGCTCTCTACACATGCACCCGGCGTATGTTCACCGAAGACGCGGCCGAACGTAGCAGAGCATGTATGTCGTTCGAACGCGAGGCAACCGGTCGCGGAGTACATCCGCAGGCTCGTATTCGCTCTTGCGGCCGCGCGGCCTCAAGAAAAAAGGCGCACCGAGGACTGTGACGGGTGCCGCACGCAAAGTGAGCGAACTCGCGGCCATGCACAAACCAAGCTTTCAGCTGGCTCCCGCATTTGATGTTGGAATACGTAACCTGTTGCACCTGGCCTACAATTGACATTGGATTTGTGTACTTTCGAGGGTTGATTCAACTGAAGTCATCGGCAACAACGGACATTTCACCGCTCTTGGTGTGTACCACAAGGCGTGCGCACCCTCGCAGCTCGACAATGTCAGACTCTGGCGATTGGGTTCACCATTCGCGAGCAAGAAAGCAACATAATTGCCTGTCTGCTTCTCTTGTTGGCTTTTGCCAAGTCGAAGCCGCGTTCTTTGGCGGAACGCGCCTCAATTAGAAACCCGGAAATCGGAAGCACACCGCGAAAACCAAGTACCATTACAATCTACAACCCAGCTTTTCAAACACCTTCCGCAGAGCTTCCGGCTTCCGGAGTCGGGTTGCTCGCGTCTTTCCTCATTCCAGCAGCACCGGATCGGCATTCGCGAGAGGCGTGGCATGTGTCAAGCGGTAGGGCGTGAAGGCTTCCTCCGGGATGCAGCTGATGCGGCAGATCTGGGCCAAGTCCTTCCCCGCGGCGTTGGTCGCTGAGATGTCGGCCCCTGAGGCCTTGAGCGTCTGCACCACCTAGCCAGTGAAACCCGGAAGTGTTTTTCCCTGGCCAGTGAAACCGCAACTAAGCCATCAAACTGTCAGAAGCCATACCAGGGGTTCATCTTTGCATGTGTTCATTTCAAGACAGCAGGCCTGAGTTTGTTGGTGGTCAAACATGCGCGGCCACCCCTTCTACTTTAAAAAGAAGCACAAGGCGGCACGAAGGACCAAAAAGGAGGAGTCAAATAGTTTGACAACCCGCGCAGGAAAGCGGCAATTGTGAGTGGCGTCTGGCTGCGTTGCACTCAGCCCTGGTTTCAATCTCGACCTGGGCACAGTGCTTCGGGACTTTTGCTATGATGTCGGGGTTGATGTGTTGATTGGATTTGCTTTATTCTTTGTGCACCAGTGCATGTGTATCAAGCTGGCATTTTGTGCGCGAGGCGAGGGTGCGTTCGTCCGTGCATGCGTGCCACGCGTTCTCGCGCGCAAGTCCACGCGGCGCACGCACGCGCACACGCACGCACGCGCACGCGCACGGTTGCGCATGCGACAGAAAGAGTGAGAGAGAGAGAGAGAGAGGAGAGAGAGACAGAGAGAGAGAGAGAGAGAGCGTTCCAATCGTGTTTGCACAGGGCGCTGTAAAGCTGGAAGTCCTACAAAGCAAGCTCAAACTGGGAGGATTTTGCGGATTGCCAGTGTCGTTCTTGATGGCCTCCCGTTTTCTTACAGCACTGTAGTGCCACCTTTCCAAACCCCCCGTTTTTCCAAATCCGGGAGTCGGCCACAGCCAGGGCCCAGGATGGCGAACCTCCCAAAAGCAAAAGTGCACGATCCGAACCTAGTGTGTGCCCACTGGGCTTGATCCTGACCCTCGCAGAAAAAATAAGACAGCACAAAGCACGAGAGAGGAGGTGTGTGTGTGTGTGCGCGCATGTTCGCATGACATTTTACCCAGTGCTGCTGTTCAGTCTGAATTTGCGTATATAGTGTTGTAGCCTGTTCGCCATGCTGCCTTTCGCGTTTGCTCATATACGCGTCTGTACGTGTTTCATTCTGTGCTCTTCACACTTAACTAAAAAACTACGGAACGGGATGGCTTCGAACCGAGAACACCCTCAGACCCCAAAAAAAAGCATCGCCTTCGCATTGCCCAAGGCGGCCGCCGCCAAGATGGGCGTAGACCCGTCCGCGAGCCAAAAGAGTTGCCGAAGGGTGCGGTTTCGCAGCATGCCTGGCGCGGGGGGACAACATGGGGTGACAAACATGAGGGTGACAAACATGAGGGTGTCAAAAATGAGGGTGTCAAAAATGAGGGTGTGAAAACTGAGGGTTACAAAAATGAGGGTGGTGAGGGTGTCAAAAATGAGGGTGACAAAAATGAGGATGTCAAAACTTAGTTAAGGTCGTGGCAGTGAATCTCATCCCCTCTTGGCTTAGATCAAATTCTTCGTCATTTGGCACTTAATTCAAACTAACCCACCTGAAACAAGCAACGAAGTACCCATTTGTCGGAATGCATCATGAGGTTTCACACCGGTTGCGCGAAGGCATCGCCCGACTCTTTGCCTTGGGGTGCCTTCACAGAGCGCCGGCTTTCCGCCAGGTGAGCTTAAGGTCCAAACACTACCCGCACAACAGCCAGAACCCTTCGACGTGAAACGGAAGGGGTCCGGGTTTAGACCGTTTTCCGTCAAGGACCGGGTCCCGTACCACAAACGGTTCCGGCTGTTAAGTGGAGGGTTGTTTACGTAGCGTACTATCTCATCAGCAATGATTGAGTTTGTCACCAACATGAAATGCCGGAGGTTCACTTCGCTGAGTCTTGAATCTGCACGGGTAGACTTTGCGTTGCTTTGTTTCTGTGGTGCATATGCATACGGTCCCACCCGCAACATGTTCAAACGTTAAAGCCTTTGATCAATCCCATCTTGCTTCCCTGCATTGTTTTGCGAGAACAATCTCCCCTCTTCCTGCTGCTGCTTCGACCGTCACCAGTCATGTCATGTGCTTTCAGGGCAAGGGCCATAGACTATGGACACACTGCACAGACAATGGAAGAAGGTTACAGTAGCATGATGTGTCCTCCCGCCGACGTGGTTCAAGCAAGCTCGTCAACATGCGCTTCACACATGGTATTGAATTACAGCAGAGAAAGACAAATAAGTCCAAATCCGCTGAATCAAAGAAGGCATCGATTCGAATTATCTAAGTCTCCACACAAGGACGTTCATCATGGGTGATTGCGTCTTACCCCCAAGTGAGTTTATTGCAATTTGCTCGGATTTATGCGATTCTTTTGCAGCAGTTGCCTGAAGGTCCAGTTTTAGATGTCTCCCTGACGCAGAGAAAAGAACACGAGAAACATTGTTGAGTGGAAATTCAAAATTCAGGTGCGCGGACACTTTCGCCAACCTCATGTTCCGTTCTTGCACAAGCAACACAGATTCTGGCTCTGCAGCCCGTTGATTCGCCGCTTTTTGTTCACGCACCTTCTCTTCTTTTTTTTTTGGGGGGGGGGGGGGTGGGGTCATCCACCTTTCAATATGTGCAACAATTCATTGGGGATATCAAAAGGTAGCATGGTCATCAAACTAAAATGTGCTTGTACTTCCGCGGGTGTAAATGTGTTCATACTCCCGCCTTGAGATGCCCAACTCGGCATTCTTCAAAGCAGTATCCGATTTTCCAAGCTTTCCTCTGTCCGCATGAGGCAAATTGCAGCAATTTACCTTCATCATTACAACTTGCCCCAATCGTGGAATGCAGCAAACACCAAGAATACACCCAACCAACTCACCATGTGTTACAAGTGTCTTCTTGCAGTGATGATCGCTCGAGGCTCCTGTGAAGTGAGCAATAGTCCCGGAAACAAGTTGTGAGGCAGGAAAGAAGCCCATTGATCGAAGATGGTCGATCTTGCACAGAGCTTGACGCCAATCGATCACGGTCGAATTGACGATGTGTGGTCTGGACTCAATTGGCTGTGGGTCAAAAATAGGTACCCAAAATGGAACCCTGGTAAATGGAACCAAGGACTAAAGCCTGCGGTCTGGTGGTGGTATAATTTTGACCCACACCCAATTCATGAAACGCTGAACCGGAAATCGTCCTGCCTAGGGTCACATAGAGCCCTGTCCGCGAGAAGTATCGCACGCGGCAGGACATGTTGATGTCCAGGCCTGGGCAAAAGCAACCAGTGGGGTAGGACTGGGGCCCCCCATGGTTTGCTAACCCCGGAAGCAGGTTCAAGGGAAGCAACCAAGCAGTTTCTGACAACAAATCATCAAACAGTCAATTTCCCTAGGTCAAAAATAGGTACCCAAAATGAAACCCTGGTAGATGGAACCAAGGACTAAAACCTGCGGTCCAATTCGTGGTGGTTTGCAAATCTTTCGTTTTGGGGTTGAGCATCTGTAGTGACAATTTGTTGTTCGGCTTCCTGCATATCTTTCAGCCTGAGTGGCACGCAGCAGCATTGTCTGGTTTGGGACCACCCCACTGTGTGCCGGGCCAAACGTCGGGCATGGACAAGAAAACACCTACCTTCCCTCCAACTACATGGAAGTGGACAGGGGGCTTTCCTCAGAAGGAAAGCAGTCTTCCAAAACCCCCAAGTCAGCTTCCGTGATTCTTGAGGGTACCATGAACAGATGAACAGCCTGTCAGCAAAGCAACCCAAACTTTCGATGCAATAGCCTCGGGCAAAGCAACTAAGTCTGTTGGTGTCGGTGATCAATGGTCGCCTTCAGTTTTGCAACACCGCGCTGCATGGTCAAAGCATGCAAGAACAGCGCTGACTCAAATGGTGCACTAGTTGTCAAGTGTCATCATTTGTTTTGGATTACCCTAGCGCTGTGCCCCAAAGCGATTCAGTCGCAAGAATTGCCTGCTCATATCAGTTGCTAATGCGTTTAAAGTCCGTATTGCTGTTTGTGTCAGGACGGAAAGGATGGTTTTGTGCTTGAAGGCTGACGTCTTAGTTTTCGGTGCAGGCACTGGTGCTGGTCTCTTGCTTCTGGTGCCCGATTTGGGATTTGTCGCTTCTGGATCCGGCTCGTTTCCTAGGGGTCGCCTCATTCGTGTGAGCTGAGTTCAAGAGCGCTTCAGTTTGCTGACTTTGCCTATTGGTGTTCGAGGCTGGTCCTCACTCCCCCCTTGTTCAACACATCGAGGTCCTCCAGTAGAGAGGTTAGACTAAGGGTACCCTTTTGTCTGTCGTCTATTTTAGTAGGGGAACCCTCCCCAAAAGAATTGTAAAAGGGCACTACTGGGGGACCTAGTCAGTCCCCTCTTTGGGTTCAACACATGCTTGGTCTTGCTGCCAAGTCTGCCTGTGTTCCGGTGCTGCCGATTGCTCCGACTGCAACCCTCTCTCATTTTTGTGAGGCCAGAATTGCTTCCTGGACATCAAGGACTCGGCCCGACGTTTCAGCACGCTCTAATGCCAGGAACCCCCACCCCCACCACAAAACAAAAAGACAAAAGGAAAAGGTTTGTCTCTTTGCGGCTTCCCTTCAGTTCCAAACTCCAAAAGGCTAATCAACATAGGGTACTCAACCCCCCCCTTCCGCAAAAACATCCAGCCCACTTTGTTTTCCCGGGTAATCAACCCCCCTCCTGCTTGCGGCTTCCCTTCAAACCCAAACCCAAATAAGGCCAACATGGGCCATCTTAACCACGTTTCAACCTGAAACAAGCAACACGCATCCACGTCCTTTCCAGCGCTCCTATCCGGACATCTTCTGCGCCGAACACTCTAAGACGGGTTCCGCTGCCCTCAAACCACCCACAAGTCAAGTTGTATACCCTTTACACAGTGAGTAAACAAAGAAAAGAACAGAGTGCCTCCAACATGACCCATGTTTTTCCTTGCGGAAACAAATCGGTTTGGGGGCAGTGCGCTTCTTAGAAACGCGGGGGGTCGGAGCGGTCGGATCGCCGCTCCCATCCATCGGGCCTTGCTGCAGCAGCAGCTCCAAGGAGTTGGCCGAGCTCGTGAGCCCCAAAAAGTGCAACGAGCTCAGCCCCCCCCAGGTGAAGTGCCTCGCGCCAAACACATCGAGGTCCAGAGCTTAGGAGAAGCAGGGATCCGGATGCAAAAAACACACCTGAAGATTGCAACTAGATGGTGTCCATTTATTTGGCTGGAAAAAGCAACATGTTTCAAATGGTGGCAAAATGGAGATCTTTTAAGGAGCCCTGAAATCAGGGTACCAACTGTTTGCGTGTTTGTCTATTTTAGTAGGGGAACCCTCCCCCAAAAAAAGGGGAGAGAAGGGCACTACTGGGCCCGGGAATTCGGATCGATGCAGAAAACATCGGGCTGGGAACTGGATAGTCGGTTGCCCTCTGCAAAAAGTGAGTGAATCACTTTTTGTCAGGACGCGCAAAACCCGGACTCGTTCAACCAAAAAAGTTAAAGTGCAAAGATCCGTAACCAAATAACCACACAAAGGTCACCAAGAGAACTTGCACCTGTACGGGATACAATGGGAGGACATTGAACCACCCTAAAGCCAAGAGATGAACATTGCGAAGGGTTGCCTACTATAAGGGTAACTGGGATCCCCTTCAGTGGCAATGCTTTCCTTTTGCCGCCCCCCATCTAAAATACCAAAGGAGGTCCACTATTTCAAAAAAAACACACGAATTGCTTTTGGTTCTGATCAAACACCGCAACACTTTTCAGCCGAATCAAGTTCAAGGGGACGGGGACAGGCAAAAATTTGGTGCCCTTTGCTTACCCGTCTGCCTAAAGCCAAACCCACGGCTGCCGAGCCTTAGGAAGCCGATTTTTAGGTTGTACTGCCTCTGGGAGGTTACACCAGACCTGTCCTATATACCTATACTGGGGTGGTTTAGGTACTGTCTGGGTATCATGTGTAAATGGGACGCCAAAAACAAACCGCCTTTGGTGGCTACCTGTGAAGACGAGTCCCTGAGCCAGGCCAGCAGGCCCGCAGGTCTCATTTCTCTCGAGGGATGAACGAGAGAGACCTCCACAAAGGAATATATGTATATATATATATATATATTAAGGACCCTTGCGTAGGAGTCTACAAGTGCTATATCACTGGGCTGTCCTCAGATCCCGCTAAAAGTGAATAACCTTGGAAACTCCCACTAAACCCGAACCACTGCTTTTGAATGGGAGCGGCAGCATCCTCCGTAAACAAAAACGGAGGAAAGTGATGTTGGCAGTAGGACGCCTTGTGCTCATACGGGCGTGTCAGTCTTGTTCCAGCATACCCAGGTCGGGGTTTCCCCCCAGTTTAACTCAATCCCATATTGGGATGTGGCTCTGATCTCAACCAACTGACACACCTGTATGCAACAAGAAACAGGTCTTCATGCACTCTATACAGCAACTGTCCCTCTTGAACTCGAATAGCCGGTTGCGAGATAAATCGCCAAGATCCACCTTTCCAGCCGTTTCTAGTCTCGACTCCGGAGAAAAATCATCCTGGTGGATTCTCAAGCGAGTGGGGGACTCCCCCCCCCACCAAAGGCGATACGCATTCTCCATAAAATCACGGGTGCACCGCGGGTGGTGTCACTGCGGGTGGTCTCCAAAGTGGGGCACTTCATGAACTGAATTCTCATTTCGAGCTTCCAAATAGGGGGAGCAGCAAGCTCAACAGAAAACACCCGCCCCCCTTTTGGTTTCCTTCTTGGAAAATCCACTAAATATGGTTGCTGTTGGTCGCATGCAGAGTTGGCAGCCGGCGCAAAACTCGACAATTCGGAGACTTAGCCCCTGGATGTGCATTCTCTTCTAGTTACCCCGCCCAAGAAAAAAAAGCACATGGGAACAATCAGGGACATCTACAAAACGGGGCGACCACGGGCTTGTCTCCAAACCAAAGGGTTCGACCTAGTTGTGTCCGTCTCAAAACAGGGTGTCCCATTCCAAAGATGGGTGGCAAACCCTGTACGTTGGAAACCCCATCTAAAACCAAAAGGGGGTCCAACAGGGGAGTCTCCCAAGAAAAACAAAGGCTTCAACCCATTTGGGTCTGTCTCACACTCCAAAAAAAGGTGGGGTCCTCTTCATTTCCATTTCAAAGCCAAGAAAAGGGGGAGGTCTCCCAACAAAAAAGCACAGGGACGTCTCCCCCCCAAAAACACAACAACAACGAACCCAGCCAATGGCCTTTTTCCCTTCCCTTCCCTCCCAAACCGCGGGAGGCGCGGGTCGGCGCGCGCCATGAGCAGCGGCTTCACCAGCTGCTCCGCGTCGTTGGCCAGCGCGAACGTCAGAGGCCGGCAGCCCATGTCGTCCTGGCGACAGCGGCGACAGCGAGCGCAAGGCAGCGGTCCAGAGAAGGGGACCCCAGCAACCTTTGTTTTTTGCGATTGTGGTGTCCGTGGTGTTGTTTCTCTTGCGAAGGGTGCCACCGAGGCTGTCTTCAACGTGAGAAACCTCAAAGGGACTTACCAAGGCTTGGGTCAGCTGCTACGCGAGCGCTTCGCAGCCGGTCATAGCTTCGGCGGATGCCGTGAGCCAAGCGAAGGCCTCGTTGGATTAGGCCCGTGAAAGCAAAGGAAGCCTCGTTGGAGACCCGAAGAGATCATGGCGCATGCCAACGCCGAGTTGTGAACGTGCAGGCTTCACTTGATGGTTTGATAGGCAGGGAATGAGACATGGATCCTTAATGGAATGACACCAGGAAAAAACAAATCTCTGATTTGGTGTCCTTCAAGTAAATCCCAAAAACCGGTTCATGCCTAAAACCCGGACTCGTTGTCAAATGAATGTTGGCTGAAAGTTTGAGCAGATGGCTATTTGTTTGAGGTTTGGTAGACAGCCAAACCTAAGACACTGCCCGGAAGAACATCTACTTCCCTCGTGTTGGGAAGTAGTTTGGAGTTAATCTTTCAGCTTGTGAAGAAAGCTTGTTTCATCCCTTCTTAGTAACGAAGGCGTTGTGAGCATGAAGGAAGTGAGTTGAACAGGTTTGCCTTTTCAAATTATAAGCCGTTTGGCCTGTCGTTTGCCATGAGCAAAAAAACGGGAAACACATGCTCTCCTGAGCAGTTTGTTTCACAAACATAGCTCTTTGGATGGTTTGCCAGAAGTCCTTAACTGTTGGAATGATCCACGGCGGCTAATTGCAGACGTGCTTGTCCTATGATCATGGCGAATGATAAAATTTGGATCTATACTGGCCCTCAACTCCATTCTGATCAGAAATTGAGAATGGGCTGGTGCCCCCTGTGAAATCGAAGCAGGGAACTTTTTTGGGGGGTTGACTCCATGTATAGTGGGAAGAATGGATGTCGGATGTCTTTTTGTGGGTTGACTCCATTTTTCCTAGGGAAACCACCAGCCTGAAGTGGAACTCTTCAAGCACTTCCACCAGAAGGAACCTCACTCGGCCCCTTTTGCCGCGTGGACCAACCCAAAATCTTTGTTGCTGGCTGGTGACCCCTGCCTCTGCAAAAGTTTAACTTTTGTGGGTGTAGTGGAAGAACCCCTTGATTTCCCAAAAAGTTCAAGTCTAAAGATCCAACCCAATAGCAGTCAAGAAATGGGCAGATATAGGGAGACTCCTTCGGCTGGAGCGTGAATTCGCGTGCCTCCGCGTTGGGATCCGCCTGCATTTTCAGCAGCTCCCGGCAGGAGGTCAGATTCCCAAAGCGGCAGCTCAGCATCAGAGGCGTCAGATTCCCGTCCTAGGGAATCGACGAATCGACGTCTGGGGCACTTGATAAAAGGCGCCCAAAAAGAATCCATCGGTTCTCAAAATCGCCACTCAAGCGGTTGGTGGACTTGCCAAAAGGCACACATGCAGCAGTTGATAGCGTTTCTCAACCTAGGGTTTGGTGCCCCAAAACGGGCCGTTTCCTTTTGGCTGACCTTAACACCACCCCTTTGGGTCCCTTTGAGAGCCCCCCAACTGCATGGCAGCTGGGCGAAAACCTTGATACCCCCCGGGTGCGCCTTGGCGCGGCAGTCCACCTGGGCCCCAGCGTCCAGCAGGAGGTGGATGATGTCCTGCGCTTCGACCGCAGCCCGACGGCGACCGCGACACCGAGCCGAGCTGTGCACAGGAGGCTGTAACCCAAAAGGCCCGAAGAAACGGCTTTGATCCTTCAGCCACGGGATGACATATGCCAAATACGGACGACCCGAGGCCAAGAAAATAAAGAGGATGTTTCCGCGCAGGAAACCGCACAGCAGACCCTATGGCAAGGTCAGTATGCAAGGCACTCCGACTACTTTGCTGATTGCTTGGCTAATCAAACACGATCGCACCATTCTCAATAGTCACCATTCGAAACAAGCCCTGTTGGATACAGCATGCTCCGAAACGTCCCATCAAGCAATGCCATTGTTCTAGGGGTACCTTCCCCATTCTTTCCAGGGATCCTTCTTTTCAGGAAACCATCAAAAACCCAGGGGGAACAGCCGGTTCTGGAAAAGTACGATAGTTGAACAAAATGGGGCACTAACCCCTAGGATCGTGCTTACTTGCTTAAGAGTGTAGCTAGCAGTCAGAGCTAAAAAAAACCACTCCACAACCTAACGCTTGCACACCTCTACCCGACCGCCGACCCGCCCGCGTACACAATCACACACCAACAACCCGCACACTTGCAAACAAGCATCATTGTGGCACACACACACACACACACCCACCCACGCACGCACGCACGCCCGCACGCACGCACACGCACGCCCGCCCGCACGCCCGCCAGCCCGCCCGCCCGCACGCGCGCACGCGCGCATGCACGCACCCGCACCCGCACCCGCACCCGCACCCGCACCTGCACCCGCACCCGCACCCGCACCCGCACACCCACACACACACACACACACCCACACCCACACGCACACGCACACGCACACGCACACGCAGACGCACACCCAGCCACCCACCCACACACACACACACACCCCCACCACCCACCCACCCACCCACCACCCACCCACACACACACACACACACCACCCACCCACCCAGCCACCCACGCACGCACGCACGCACTCACACGCGCACGCGCGCGTGCACGCACGCACGCACGCACGCCCGCGCCCGCGCGCCCGCGCGCACGCGCACGGGCACGCACGCACGCGCACGGACGCACCCACCACCCACCCACCCACGCACACACACACGCACGCACGCACACACGCACCCACACACACACACACACACACACACACACACACACACACACACACACACACACACACACACACACACACACACACACGCGCGCGCGCGCGCGCGCAGCGTCACATGGCAACATGCAGCACCTTGCAATCCTTCTTCAACAAAGCTTAACACATGTCCAGCACTGTTTGCTCTCACATTTTCCCTTGTCCTCGCTGAAGGAGAAGGCAGCCCACATGTGCATCGGCTGAAGCATGGAGCCCAGGAACAGGTCCTAGTAGCAACTCGTGACCCGAATGGTACGATAAATGGGAACTCCACCCAAGTGGTTATGATTTTCAATAGGAACCCGCTCAAAATCCAACCTAAATGCTGCTCACAGGGTCCTCAACTAAGATTCATACCCAAGTGGAACAGCATGCTACACGAGTCCTTGTCTGCTTGCTGGGTTTGTGCGTCAACCTCTTCGCAGATTCCCAGCAGTCGTGTTACCGACTCCACGTCACTGCGTGCGGCGGCATAGTGGAGCTGTGTCCAGCCGGAGTAAATGATGCATTTATCCTTGGCTGAAGCGTGAGAAATCGGAAACACGCCAACGTATTCGCACCGAAAGCATGCAAACACAACAACGTTTCTATATTTCAAATAGATATAAACCAAGCCGCTCTGCCAAGCTCATGCGTTCTTTTTGTTTGTAACAAAACCCCAGAAAACAAAACAAGAAAAATACAAACACCTGACCGCCCCGACGCCGCGTTGGCCATAGGTGTCCTTTTGGAAACAAAACGATGGCCCTGGTAGATGATTGAACCACCAGGGCCATACCAGGGTTCGATTTGTTTAGGCAAACCAACCAAAAAGGACGCCTATGGCGTGTTCGTTTTTGGTGTCCGAGGTGCCCTGGAGGCCATGTAGGCCAGGGACCCGGTCCGACTGAGGCGCTTGAAGAGCGTCAAGTGCTCCGCGCGGCGCGTCAGCAGTGAGCGGAGGCACTCGAGCATCTGCAGGCGGTGCACCTCCCCCTGGGACCGAAGACGCTGCACCTGGAGAGGGACTCGCTCGAAATGGACTCGAGTGAGTTCTAGGGGGATATGAGTTGGTGAGGGGCTCAGTCTCTGCGATTAGTGTCCGATCCGGTGGATGAGCTGGTGCGGGTCTCAGTCTCTCCGATTTGTTTGGGGGAGTCCAACATAAATGGCTCAAGCTTTTTGGGGGGAGTTGCCCAAATAAATGGGGAAGAGGAACTCGTAAGGAGACTGAAACAAGTTGCCTGAAAGTGAGTAATCAGATATACTCAGCCAATACAGGTCCCATCGATCCGAACATGTCCCAGGATTGGGCCATTGGCCCATTTAGCAGCGGATTCCTCAGATGGCCTAGGTTCTGAGAAGCGGGCGGGGTTCCGATCGCTTGCAAAGCAACTTCAGGGGGGGAAAGGGGGGGGTCCCTGGGTCAAGGTCCATTCTTGGAGTCCGAGGTAGAGAAACAGGGGAACCGTTCTTTCTTTGTGACTCCCGACCTGTCTCCAAATAGTCAAAAAGCGAACACAGAGGTCAAACAACTGGTTTGTGGTTCAAATGCAAACAATCACCCGCACCATTTTTTGGAGGGAAGTTGGGGCTGAAAAAAAATAACTGACCTTCTGGAATTGCAGAGCTCACCTCCCAAATTATGTTTTTTGAAAAAAAACAAAAACACATAAAAACAAAAAAAGGAAAGGCGAGAGAAGATGTAACGTCTGGAATCTTGTTCTGAACTAGACCGTCAGGAAATGGGACGTGTTTTGATTTCACTGTTGGAATAGGTCTGCGACCTCTCTTGATTGAATGCACGAAAGCACCAGCCAACGCTCAGAAGATTTTCTGGACAAAAACATTCAATCCCAAATGGCAAACGGCATATACTCCATTTTCCGGAAGTAATTAGTTTGGGATAGCGGTTTGGCAGAAACCCGTGTTGGAGCTTGTTGCCGATGCTACCCCGGAAAACATTTGCCCCCTGGTTCCCACACGTATCGACTCTTTGCGCTTTTGAATCATCCAGTTATCCAAAGCATCCAAACACTCATGCGAGTCGTGCCTCCGGCGCAAGCTGATGCAGATGCCAAGCACATGGATTTAGATATGCAGGAATAAATTAAAATTAGACCGAGCTTCCGGAGCCACCCAGCCCCGCCCACCCACCACACCCACCACACACACACACACCACACACACCACACCCACACTCCAGCCGCCTGCGCGTTGATGACTTGGTCCAGCGCATCCGAGATGTGGAGCTTGTCCTCCTCCCGCGTAAACTTTGCCAAGCAGGGAGCGAAGTGCAGGAAAATCCGCGCAGAGACCTTCTTCCTCAGCAGTGGCAACAACATTAATGGCTGTGGCTCAAAAAACCTAAATTCCAAAATGGCTTGCCCTGGTAAGTGGAAACATGGACCAAACCCTGCGTAACGTGTATCCTTTTTCTGCCGTCTTTTTTAGGGGAACCCTCCCCCCAAACAGGGTGAGCAAGGGCACCTAGAGCAAACCCACCCACCCAGCCGCCGAGAAAAAACTGCCCACCGCCGCGCCGGGCCGCACGGAGCCCAGGCCCTGCACCAGAATCACCGGCTTCGCTCCCATCAGCACATTCACCTCGACTCGACTCGACGCGCGCGCGAAAGCGGCGACTGCTTCCCGCGGGCCATTTGGCTTTTGGCGGGTCCATGGGCGGGTATAACGCCCGAGGGAAACAATATGAACCACTGGTTTTTCCAGTGGTGAAATCGATGCTCTAAAACAAACACGAAATGTGAAGGAGTCATTTCAGCAATTGGAAGGCTTGATGCGCTAGCATGTCCTTACGGACCTCCTGGTAGCTCCGAAAGGCTCGGCTGGTTTAGAAGCAGACTTTGGATACCCGCAGCTCCTAGGCTCTATTTGAACCCCACAAGGCAAACAGAAACACTCATGGAACTCGGTTGCGAAATCTGCTCCCCTGCGAAAAGTGACCAACAACCATAGTGGTTTAATACGGAAAACCCATTAGTTGGCAAAAAGTTGAAGTCCTAGCATCCAAGCAAGATGCCCCAAATGGAAGTCGCCGTTGCCATGGAAAAGGTACACATGGCATGGATTCCAATCAAAAGAGCATCAATCGCCCGACGCAAACGCGAGGAACTCTGCCATCGCAAGGCTTGTCGTACCCCGGAAGCCGAGAATCAACCGGGTTCCAGCAGAAAGGTCGCTTTCAACAGGAAGCAAGGAGATACCAACTTAACCACTCTGGAGATTCCCAATCTTGATATGAACCTCAAACGCATGGGCTTTGCTTTCAAGACATCCAAACATGCAGGCGATCTGTCGGAAATCCTTGTGCAAAATCCGAAACCTTGACCAAATATCGCGATCTTGTGTCTTAGGTCCCTCAAGGCCGGCAAATGCAAAGGCTAAGATCACATGGAGATGAGCCTTCGAAAAAATAGCACTATGTGAAATGGAGTCTGGTTTCCTTGTGGCTCTCTTAAGCAGAAAAGAAGCAAACACAACCAACCTGGGCACCTTACTCCAAGACTGGTAATGAGATCCTCCTGGTATAGGAGCTTCAATAGGTGTCCCTGTTCAAACAAATATATGGCCCTGCGAGATGATCAAACCACCAGGCCAACCAGGGCCCTCAATTTTTAAACCAAACCAAGCATCAAGGACACCTATAGTGGACCTTCATACTGGGTGGGCTCCGGGGAAAGAAACAAAACACCAAACAAAAAGAACAAAAACAAGAACCACAAAACACACACACACACACAACAAAAAACAAGAACCACAAAACCACACAAAACAACCAAACATCCGCCTCGGCCTGGCGTCGCGGCTTCGAGACCTTTCGCCCAAGCCGCCGTGAGCTCAAATTGGCACCATCCGCGGGACTTCCAGGAGCTGAAGTCCATGAGGCGCCCCATCTCCTGGGGATTTGTTCCGCCCCCAAAACTCCCGGGCCTCCGAGCAGAGGTGTCCTTTCTGGTGGGAAAATCGATGGATTTCCCGGGTAGTTGATTGAACCAGGTACACCAGGGATGGCCCAGCCTATTTTTCAAAATCAACCAAAAAGGACACCTATGCCTCCAAGGGCAAGGGGCGGCTTTCGTTGACGTTGGGATGCCTGGAAGGCTACGGGCTGGGTCCGAGTTGGTCCACCTTCCGGGCTGCCATGACAAAGAGTGGCCAAAACTCGGAAACCTAAGAGATGCTACGTCAGGTCTATTCTCTTGAGTCCAAATTGTTGGTGGCTGACAATAAAATAAATGCCTATTGAGCGGTCTGTGCCTCGTCTGTAAAGCGCTGATGTTGAGACGAAACTCATGTCACTCTTGCACCCACACAGTTGAAGAACAACGATGCAGAACTGTGAGACATAGCCCAACATTGATAGGGAATCTACGCAAAACCCACATCCAACTTGCGAAACCGACAGGATATTTTCCCAGATTCAATACCCCAGAAATACTATCCCTGGCTCACGTGTATGATGTCCTTATAACATGCCGACGTGAGCAGTGGAAGGTGTCTGAGGATGTTTGTTTCCATGCACAACCTCCATGTTCGATGATATGAGCCACTATTTCCAAACAGCCTTTGCAAACTTAGGGCGCAGGGCTGTCGTTCCCCAAACGAATCTAAGACCCCTTCCAAGCCCAGTTTTCGGGAGCCTTGCGTGCATCTGTGAGGTCGCTCCCAAAGATCGCTCGAACAAACCCAATTCCAACTCTAAGCTGGACACTACTCCCAAACCATTCCCCGCCCCCCCGGCTTTCATAAAGTCAACATACCCGTTCTTGCCGCGAACTTTGGACTCAAACGGTGTGGGAACTGTCTTCTAAAGAAATCGCCAAGTCTCATGGTGCTGCACCGGAGCTAGGATGAAAAAGAAGGAGCTGTGGGCCACGTAGGTGTGCAAACTTCTGATGGCATCTTTCAGGTCTTCCTGCTGACATGCCACCTCCTCTGGCGTGCGGCAAGCACCCTCCTGCGGATCGGCGCTCTTTGGGATCAGAACGTTTGCTGTGGGAGGAACGCCGTCACTTGGAAAACCAACCCAACATCAAAAGCAAGCGCTTTGCAACTTACATGGTCTCTGCCAAACTGCGGGGAGTAGGTATATCAAGCTACTTGAAGATATGTCAAATTTGTACGCGGCATGCTCCTGCGGGATGCTGAAGAAGTCAATCCATAGCCAGCCTGGCAGGAGCAAACCCGGACAACGGCTCGGGCATGGTTTCCTACGAGTAGGAATTATATGATTCCATTCCTAGAGGGCAACATGTATTGGAACAAGGCTCAAATATGTTTTAGGGTAGCACCGCAGGCTTTGGCAAACACATCCTCCCCCTCAAAGAATGCGTCCTGTGATCAATGTACGCATACTCTGTCGGATAATGTCCCTCTTGACAGAAACTTGTGGACGAATCCTGCCAGGCCGACCGTCTAACTTTTGCAAACCACGTGTCTCATCCCCAGCGGCAGAGAGCCGCGAGAGAACTTTGCAACTCGCATCCGATCTGCTGAGGTAGGACTTCTGGATGGTGTTTGTTGATCACTCCCCTGGATTTCGAAGAGTGAGCCAAGAACCAAGCAAAACACAAGGCGATGAGTTTGCGCTGGGGACATGGTGCACATCATTTACCATGGGGCACTCTGTACAGCAGTCCTTTCGGAGGGTGTTTCCCATCCAATTTCACAGAACAACACGTGAAATCCACAGCATGTCCCCAGCACCCCACCCGCCATTAGGGTCTTCTCTTTTCGCTTCTCTGTCAGGCCAAGTGACGGAGTGAGCCCCCCACGTCCCGCCGCCCCAAGAGGACCATAGACCACCGTTGCTCAAAAACATCACATGGGTATGGGTCAAAATTAAACCACCGGGGGACCGCAGGTTTTAGAATTTTTTTGTTGTTTAACTAGGATTCCATTTTGGGTATTTTTTTTTGACCCACAGCCAGATGGAACCCACTTGGCTCTGTCCCCCAAATGGCAGCTCTTGCATCCAGCTCGACCTTTGAGGGGGGACTGCAACTTCTAGGGTCTCGGACAAAGACGGTGAGCTTCCAATTGCTTAAGCCGCCTGGACAAACAACAAATCCAGTAGTGATAGGAAATGGGCAACTCCTTTTGGACAGCCTCAGTGATGCCCAACGCGCAACGAATCCTGGCCAGAAGCCAGATCAAAGACCTCTCACAGCCAGACGTTTGCGAGGAAACGAAAAGAACTCAATACCCATGGGCCACATCACGTCCTAACCCCAACATTGCATCTTTCCTTCGGGGCCGTGCAACGAAAATGCGAGTCCTTCTTTGTGGTTGCCATGTTAAAAGCCACAAAAACGGGGTACGGTACGCTCCCACCAACTAACATGGTTTGGTGCACAGACCCCTCTAGAACGACTACTTTCCTCTTGCAAAGGGGGCCTTTTTGCACAAACCCATGTTAGTTGGTGGAAGGATATCCAAAAAACCCACAGAGCCTCAAATGGACCCATTGGTTGCCATTTTTAAGCCACAAAAACAGGGGCACCCTTCAAAAAAAGACAGACCCAAATGGACCCAGATGCACCCAAATGGCCTTTCCCCCGACAGCCCCTGGATCGCCACACCTTTGGTGAGCTCGTGGAGGTCTTTGTAGGACAAGGTCTTGTGGTACTGCCGCATCAAGGCTACCGGGTCCTCACTTGCATTCAAACCCTGGCGCAATCCCAGGGTGATCACCTGTTGGAACCTCTCAAACTAGATGGGAACATCCAAAACCTGGTTTACATGAGGGAATGAAATCAGGGAATGAACTCTTTCTGGGTGAAATAGAAATAATAATAATAATGCTTCACCAACCTGAAATCAGGTGGTTGGGGGGCCCATTCCCCACATAGACCACCATTTGGGGGTGAATTCGGTAGTGTGAGGTCGAAACAAAATCACCAGGACCTCTTGGAACCTCTCAAACTAGACCAGACCTCTTGGAACATTTCAAACCTGCGTTAACTCAAGGGTTCACCTTTTGCAACCTCCAAGAATACTTGCTGGCGCTCAGCAGGAAATGAGGGAATGAACCCAGGGATTGGTCCAAGCACAAGGGATGGGTTATATCATCCCCTCCTTCCCTACTGAGCACCAGCAAGAATGGACCAAGCTTATAGGCCGTGCTACAGGTTTGGGGTGGAGGTATACGACCTCAGAACAGAAACACAAGTCATTGGTTCCAGACGAACCAAAGTTTTGAGACAAAGCGTCGTAGGCGAACTTGTGGGAGTGGCTCCGGAAGCCCCACAACGTCTTCTTCAGGGCCAGCAGCTGCTTGCGCCTCAGGTTCCCTAACCTGTGAGAGTGATTGGTACACATAGGCTAGGTCCTCCAGTAGAGAGGGTAGAATAAGGGTACCCTTTTTTCTGTAGTCCATTTTGGTAGGGGAACCCTCCCCCAAGAAAGGGTAAAAGGGCACTACTTGGGGGACCTAGTAGGGCTACCTAAAAACAAATTCCGTGCCCCACTTTTTAGAGGGTTCCCCGGTTCCCCCACAGAAACTCATGAACGTGTAACACCCACCCGAACCACATCAAGAACCTGCGCTGCAACTCCTTTGCTCAAACCACAAAAGGTTCCGAAGCCCGCAACATCGCCGCTGAGCTATAGCTGTTTGCCCCCCCCCCCCCCCTCCCAGCAACAACAGGAAAGGAGAAGGAACCTTCTTACAAGTTCCTACAAGGCTTCTGACAGCTTTTCCGGGAGGAAGTGAGGAAGGCTGCGTTGTCTTGGTGATAGCCTCTAAGTCAGTCAGGAACCGCGTGCACTAAAAGTTTGTGTCATTTTGAGTGCCATTGAGTGCGCTCAAAGAGCTGTGTGACCACTTCTCCAAACTGATGGGCAGGTCCGCATGGCTCTCCTGATTTCTAAATGGGTGTGGATGTTGAATCGGTGTTTAGCCCTTAGAAGCCCAACAATCTTCCTTCCCCGGAGGGCTTCTTGGGAGATTGTTGCAAGTGTTTGACTTATTTGGGTGTGTCTTTGTACTAAGGATACCCTTGTTGGCTGGTGTGAAATGAATCGTGCCTGCCAATATGTTTCTCGCCCGCCATTTTCGTTTGGGGGACCCCCTTCCAACACGCTCCCAAGACCATTTTTTTGCTTTTTTTTTTGGGGGGGGGGTCGCTTTTTTGTTGAGGGGGGAGGGGCGGGGGCGTGTCTGATCTCCGCTTAAGCGTCCCCGGGTCGGGATGTGATAGCCCGGACCACTCGTGCGAGATGAAGGTCACGGGCCCCATGGAGTGCTCGAAGATCCGCACCAACTTCTCTTCCTTCAACTCCTGGTGCGGCCTGGGGATCTGGGGATCTGGCCGCTGATCCCAGGTTTGCTTGAAGGGGACTCCTGGGTTCCTTCCCACAATTCCCTGGGCCCTACTGAGCGCCAGCAAGTTTGTTGCCAAGCAAAGGGCAAACAGCAATTAGTGCCTGATGAAGGATCAATTGTCACCCCATTTGATTCCTTGGCTTCTTTGGAAGCCAAACGGAGGGACCAAGAATCGCAAGCATGCCATGTCGCCCGGTGTTGGCAACCGCATGCGAGCAACCTGAAGAACTCCAGCCTCATCTCGTCCAGTTCGAGGAAGTCCTCGACACTGATCACGTACATGGGAAAATCCTTGGGCAGGTTGAGGCTCTCTTTTCTGCCCGCACGATACTGATTCTCGACATCCTCGACATCCAGATCCTCGTGCGGCTCGTATCTTTTCCTGCAGCACCTAAAGGCCATGGGGCCTGCTGTCCTTAGCCCCGAGATCCATTCGATTGCCAAGGTAGACTTAAACCCAGGGTTGATTGATTTCCCATAGGGTTCAAGACGACCTTGGAGAAATCGAACAAGGGAACTTTGCACCAGCCTACCATGATCGCAGCACTTCGCGAGACATACTCACCAAACCTTCCCTCACGCATTCTCCGCCCTCCCAATAGCCTCAAAGTAATCCGCCAAGAAGCTGACGCAAGCTGTCTGTCCATTGGCACGACACCAAGCGGGGCGCCCGGACTCTGACGGATAAAAGGATCCACCCAAACAAGCCACACCTCTTTGCTGTGCTGGTTGCGGCACGTTTCTCTGGCTGAGAGTAAGATGAATCAAAGACCGTTTTGAGCTATGGGATGGACGAACAGCTGGAGCGTCTGCTCAACTGATTGCAACAAGGGCACTGCTCTGAAACCAACTCAGGCGATCTCAAGCGTGCTTGCTCGATTGTAAATAATGCTCGCCCCCAAACAAGTCCAAACTGCTCATTCACCACTAAACAATTCTTCCAGGAACTCAGGGGCTGAGAATGCGTATGTGTTTCTCTCTATGCTTGGGCCACACAAAAAGTCATAGCATGGAGTTGACTCATCGCCAATGGGTGTCACAGCCTATGCGGCTGTGAACTGTTCTCTACCTGTGGGTCACATAGGGGGGCCTCCAAACTCGTGGTGTCCGTCTGGTTTACCTTCAAGCCGCCCCCCAAAACGGCACCCTGAAATCAACACACGTGTTGGCTTGCCACTCTCAGCATCACTCCCTTGGCTGTGACCCAAAGAAAGACCGGGCTCATTCTTTTGACGGCTTCCGGGGGTTGTCAAAGTCAGGAAATGGAATTTGTTTCCCTTTAACCCACGACTTCGGGGGTGACTTTGATCATAATGGTAGCATAATGAGACCAGAAAGATAAAAAAACAAAAAAAAACTAAGGGTAACCTTTTTTCTGTAGTCTATTTTAGAAGGGGAACCCTCCAAACCAAAAAAGGGGTTAATAAGGGCACCTAGCTGGGGGACCTAGTAAAACTCCATCTGCCACCTGGGCGTGGCAGAACATGCGCCGATTTTTCCTTTTTCCTTCAGCTTTCGTCGCCAAAGCCCAGCTGCCACACCTCAGAAAACTGCGTAAAGCGCGGCTCAACATGTCTGGTTGAGACGTGTTTTGCCTCGGACGTTGCAAATATGACGCGTGTGAGTCTGGTGCATCTTTGGTGATAACGAAGACACAATTCGGAAGAAGAAGAAAAAGAGCATCATTGAGGTCAAACAAACCCCTATTTGTCTGCCTTCGTCCTTGCAGAAAAGGCAACCAGGGAACGCTGAGTTTCGGCGGTTCTTTTCGGGGGTGCAATTGTTGCTGCGCATGCAAGCTTGGCATTTGGGAACCAGCTATGGGCTATGTTGCAGATCTTGTCCTGCGACGTAACTTCTGAAGGTGTTCCTGTACCCCAACCCTGCGATGTTGGCGGCCATTGGGAGAAATCAGGCGAGATGGAGTGCCACGTCTTTGCTTTCTGACCTATGAGAGCCGGCTTTCACAGCTACCCTCTCATGGAGTATCATATATCAGCTTCTCAGTTTCTTATTGCCCTCAAAAATGGCATGCATCTGGGTCCTTTCAGAAAATCACAGGGCTGTCCTAAGTGCACCATGTTTAGTGGGTTGAATGGAAAATCCTACACCCCAAAAAACTAAAACCTGAGGGGATGGCTGGGCCACCAAGATAAAAGGTAGCCCTCCAAAAACAACGGCCTGCATGGGTGGGGTTGAGTCCGACTTGAGTCGACCAAATCCGAAGAGCGCTTTGGGCGTGCCCGGCCCTGAGGGAGTTGTCCAACCGCGCGACTTTGCGGCGCTCCGGCTCTGGGCTGTCCACCTCGGATACTGAACTGAGTCACAACCAAAACCGATCGGTACAAAATGGTGAACCCAGAACCATGTAAAGAATTAGAAAGGCGGCCGCAACTATTTCCGGCTGGGACTGCCCCTAACCTTCATCTACCCGGGTTTTGATTGTTTCTCAACTGGGCTCCATAGGTACGTCTTATTTAGGGGAGCCCTTTGTCGGTTGCTTTAAACGGACACCACAAGCAGTTCTTTCTCTTTAGGTGCATTCCAGGAGCCGTCCCCGTACGCCGTGTTTTTTCTTCCCCAACTCACATGTTTGATCCAAAATGCAAAGAGGAAACCAACCATTTCAGGCGGTTGCTTCCCTCCCAGCCGCCCAGCCGGAGGGGTTCATCTTGTTGGCTCATGTGCAGCACGCTACTTCGGGGCTTAGGCAGTGGGAAGAGGCACCATGCGATACAAAAGCCAATTCTCAGCCACCCCCCATGCAGAAGTACCCTCTCGCCATGTAACCCATGTACAGGCCAATGCAAGGAAAGTCTTGTGGTTTTGTTGTCGCGGTCGAAATGTTAAGGCCCATCTCCTGTGAGAGCTCATCAGCACTGGGCCGAATCAGTGAAACCAGCAACATTTGCGCCGAGGGCATATACGTGGCAATACTGGTGCCTCTCACTTGTTTCAAGTTCTGAAAGCTGCCCAGTCCTGGAAAAATAACACACACACACACACACACACCAACAAGCTGTCTCTTTTGTGACCCCCAATCTGTGCAGCCAAGGCGGCATCGTAATCCGGAAAATGCCGGGATCCCGATGAGCTGGCAGTGAGTCGCGGATCGATTGCGCAGCTGTCCAAGGCCCCATCTTTCCAAAACAAAAATCATTCTGGCAACTGAGCATACCCTAGCTCGGGGAAGCACCCAGGATTTGTTTGGAACAGTTCACGCTGAATAGCTATTGAGTCGACATGTCAAAGGACAAGTGTTGAGAAGGGCTATCAAGTGGAATGTAGCTCCTGCTTCAGAACAGGTCCGGGACTACTAACATCGTAGAGAAAGCAAAGGGGTTCTCCACTACATTATAAAGACACCCAACAAACGCTAAGACCGGCCCACCAAAAGCTTCGCCACGTTGATTCCCCATGGCATAGCAGCCAATCCTAGCTTGGGCTTACAGGAATTTAGGACGACTTCTGTCTTGTCACAAGCTGGGTTGCTCAAAACGGGGGATCCGGATTCTTCGTTTTCCATAAACCGGGATTGAGGATTCAGCTTGAACAACCCAAACAACGTAGGTACCTCTTCTCATGCCATGAATGGCCAGCGTGCTCGTTTGCAACTCCTGAAACAGAGGTACTAGTACCATGGAGTGCTTGAATCACTCCATGCTGCAAGAAAAGCTTCGCATGCTTCCCCAGGGCTCCGTTTCTTTGCTCCTGCAGGCAGCTTGACTCATTCTTGCGGCGTCAAACTTGATGGGAAACCTGGAATTCAACAAGTGTTTCCGTGACTCTTCGGGGAGGGACCCCGGCTTCAGTTGGCTTGAAAGGCAAACCGAAAGGACAACAAGCCCGGTCTTGGTGAACATCAACCATGCGTTTGCTGAGTATCCACCAAGCAGTTTTGAGGCTACATCATAGCCGGTACCTCGGCAAACCAACATCTTGCTGTGTGGCATGGCCGTGGTTTCAACTGGGGTACAACTGAGCGAAAAACCTGCACAAACAACCAATGCATACATTTTCAGGTAGCTGATTTGAGCCGTGAAACTATCATGGAACCTGAAAACCCCTCTTGTTATTGTTTCATGTGGGGACCATGTTTGAGGCTACTCATTTTAACACACCTCTCCTGGCCCGCAGAGTGAAACAGGCACCCCTCGGGCCCTTTATGGAGGGCCCTTATTGAGGTTCCGTGCTTTCGAGGGAGCAATTGATTCTGCCTGCTTGCGGTTTCTGCTCGCCCGCCTGAGCAGCACACGCTCCTTTGCCTCCGTAGGTCTAAGCCTTGAGAGAGGTCCGGCCGCAACCGCGCGCTTGTCAAAGATTCTAGGGAGCATTTGGGTCTGTTTTTCTTTAAACAAATGTAATTTATGGTATGAGTACCCTCTTTTGGGGGTGGGTTTCCAGGAAAACAAGACCACCAATGTTGAGGGTCCCCTATTTTGAGACAATCCCATTGTGCCATGGCCACTGCTTCTGTGGGCCATGGTCGTTCGCTCAGGAACGCTTGTAGTCGTGCAAGTTCCCTCAGGGTTTCATCACTTGTGGCACTTTTGACTATGGCACACTTGCCTGCTTGCCAGCATCGCAGATTAAACAAAAATGAGAGGCGAGCTGTTACGTCACGCATTCCAAAACTACGGGGGTAAGGCTCAAAACACACACACCCCGCCCCCAAACATCCAGACTGCGCTTTTGCACAGGCCCCCTTCAGCTTCCATTTGCTGAAGCCACCCTGGAGAACAAAAAACCTTCCGGTGATAGATTCCTTTTAAACCCAAGGGAACATAAACCCCCCATTCCAGTCGGCAAATGGACGTGGCAGAGACTCGCCGAAGAAAACGGTTTTGGCGGCGAGAAATCTGCCAGAACGGGCGTGGATCCCAAGGACATGCAGCAAGCTCAAGCTCACACATGGCTGTGGTGGTCATTTGACCGTTTTGGTTGATCCCGTTTTGGCTGGAGTAGGTGAATTCACCGCCCATTTTAGGCTTCCTATGTTAGTGGTTGGATTGAATCGGAGGTTCACTGGGGGTACGATTTGGATTTTGACCCATGGCCACTGTCCGGGACAAAGTGGCGTGAATGGAGAGGTGAGCACACCCCCTTTGTTTTGAGAAGGACCCCATGTTTTAACGAGACTTCCCGGACACATCCCCCCTACACCTTATCAAATCAGCGGATAGGCGTGGGGGGGGGGAGAGGGGGGCCTTGTTTGTTCGTGTATGTTGTCCTTTTGTTGCGGGCAGGTATCCCAAGCTTTCCCATGCGAAGCGCAGAGCTTTTTGGCACCCCAGCTCGGCGGAGGTGCAGGGCCGGGAGTGGCCCTGAAAGCGGCCCACCTTGCGACCAATCGGAAGCGACCAATCCGACGCTACACGAGCACTGGGGGTTTCGAAACGCATGGTTTGGTCAAGGGTGTTCGAAACACAAATACAGTGTGTATTGAAAACGAAGAATGCTCCCGAACTTGGAGTAAATGTAAAGGATTGTCAGCTGGGCAGAACTCTCGAAATCAAAACTGAAGTGGGATAGGGGAAAGATTCGCCTGCAGGATCAGTTAACGACCAGCAACACTCACTACTTGCTGGGCACGGCTTACGGGCAGATTGCGAGAAGCGCTCTGACAACCTTGGTTGGAATTGCTTGCATCTGTAGTTCCACAGCGGGCAAGTCAAACTTCTACTACGTGTTGTCTTGAGGGACCCCCTTTTGGTTTGCATCTTGGGGGTTCCCCAAACCAAATCGCCTTCAGCGTCGTGTCGCTGCAACGCATGTCTTCCACACAGAGCGTTTTGCGGTGTTTGCTCCAGCTGAAGCATATCTCGGTTGCTTTCTGCTCCCCTGCTAAAAGTTTAACTTCTAGTGGTTTAGTGGAAAACCCATTAGTTGGCAAAAAGTTAAAGTCCTAACAGCCAAGCAACATGCACCAAAGATATTGTGGGTTGACGTATTTGCCCAGGTCCTGCTTTGAGCTCCTTTCTTCTGTTTCTCAACCCGTCTCTGATGCGGGCCTGTGGCTCGGGCGTGGAACCGCTATGGCGGAAAGAAGTCTACGCACCTTCAACAAGGTCTCAGGGATCCTTCTCTCCAAAAGAACCATGGGCCAACACCTGGGGTCGTTTCTAAAGAGAACGATGCGTGAAGAGAACGGGAAAGCAGCCTTTGGAAGTACTGTGCAAGCACATGTCATGAGGTTAGCAGCATGACTAACTCAGTTGTTCAGTGACCCTGGAGAAAAAAAAGGTAACCCTTTTTGGGGAAGACGTGTTTTTTTAGTGGGGGCAGCCACCAAAAAAAAGGGGAAAAATCATTGGTGCCACTGAAGAACTGAGCTGACCAGCGAGTCCAGCTTACGCTGACAAGCTCTGGCACCGGGTCCTTACGTCGAGCCTCTTGCATGGAGCTGAGCGAGTAGAGCCTTAGCGCAGACTGAACGCAGTCGCTTGGGTATGGGTCAACATGGGAAAATGTGGGGGGGAAAGGTGTTCGACCGCTTTCAAACCAACCACTTGTGCAAAAAACATCTACCCACTTTGCTTCTAGGAATCTCTCGGAATCTCCGGTCTCAGCTCACGCTCTCAAACAGCTCATCTAGTTGCATGCCTCTAGGATTCAACTCTGCGAACGCCAGCAAGAAACGCAATAAATGGTTCTAGGGTGCAGGGCTAAACCCAAAAAAACCAAGCCGCTTGGGGCTTTGCCTACCACGCACAAAGCAAGAGAATCTACCGCGGGTAATCCACATCCAACTCCAGTGGATCCAGGCTGATGCGCCGATGCCATCTGCAACCCATAGGCTGGTCATGTTGTGCGCTCATGTGGGTGTGGGTAAAAAATGGGTACCCCAACTGGAACCCCTAGTAAATGGAAACAAGGACTAACACCTGCTGGTGGTTTAAGTTTGACCCGTACCCACGTATTCCACTTGACATACGCGCAGCCAAATGCCTGGAACTCTTGCCTTCGCATCAACATCGACAGAGCGACACCCAGCGAAGCAAACGGGAGCGATGTCGAGCGCTCATCCGCCGCAGTCAATGTTTCTTGGGTCATGCTCATGGCTTGCTCTACTTTCTCTGCAACTTCTAGTCGTCCTTGCCATGCTTCTTCTTCTTCTTCTTCTTCTTCTTAGCGTTTCTACTCAGCGGATCATGATCATCCCCATTCCTACCGTGTATTTTTGTGCATAGCATTTTTTCGTCTGTTATATTTTGGGGGGTGGGGGGTGGTTTTAAGAGGACACCAAATGAACCCACCCATTATAGTCCCTCAATTCTGACATTTGTCCCGCGCAGCTGTGACATCGCTCCTGGGCCCAGGCAGAATGTTGCCAGAGTCGTCGCCTGTGGATAGCAGATCGTCCTGCAGACGAAACCTCCAACCCTCCAACAGAATGGTGTCTATGTTTTGGGGACCCCCAAAATCTTGGGTGTGCCTTTCCGTTTTTCCTTTTAAAATAACGCCAAACAAGAACCGCCCTCAAAGACGAGCGGCCAACGAACATTTTTTTGTCGGAAGCACTCTGGGCCGATGGAAATTCTCTCAGCTTGAGCTCCGCGGGGAAATTATTTTGCTCTCACCCAGAGATCTGGATGTCACCGCCTTCCGGCCGAAAGGGATCATAGCTTTGACCGTTTCTGCCTGGCTCCCATAGCAATACCGAAAGAGGCTAAGCTTTTGGCTATAAGAATGAACCAACAAAAAGGGGAAACCAGAAGGTCAAACGGTCGGCTTTGGGGCAAGTGAGAACTTGTTCTACACTAGGTCCTCCAGTGGAGAGCTTAGAAAAAGTTGGTACCCACATTTTTCTGTGGTCTACTTTAGGGGCTTGCCCTCCCAACCAAAAAAGAAGCGGTAAAAGTTGGCACCTGGCTGGGGGGACCTTGGGACAACTTGGAACCCTTCTTGGAATCCCAGGCCCGAGCGCTCTCTGCCAGGTCCTGAACTCCGAAGTGAAAGCGCTGGTGCGTGTTCACCTCGGCCAGTCAAATGCCAGTCTTTTGGCTGGTGCGAGTAGGGAATGAGGGAATGAACCCAGGAATTGGTCCCCTTAAAGGGCTTTTTTCAGGGATGGCTTGTAGAGGTCACTCCCTCATTCCCTGCCTCTCGCACCAGCAAGTCTTTTGGCTTGTCCAATTTAAATGACCAATCCAATTGCCCACTGACCCCAGGCGGGGAAAACAAAAACAAACACGTTCTTTGGGTTGACCATTTGTAGTGGCCAATCCGCCATACAAAAAGGGATTTACGGGGAGCCACTGTACAACTGGGCCAATGCTTTGGAATGCCAGTGGTGCCGGTAAGGATTTCTTGAAGAGTGCCATTCCATATCCATTCCTGATGCAACGCTGCAAAGAAATGGCATGAAGTGCCGGCACCTGCAACACACCCTCGCCGTATGCAAAACACGCGGAGTTGTGCAGCAACACTCAGTGCTTGCAAAAGCACATCGCAAACACGATCTTTCCCTCTTACAACCGTATGGGCGGGCTTCCCCGGATTCCTACGGCTTTTCACGTGTTGACTATGGGTTAGAGACCAGTGTTTTTCTCGAGGGCATTGTATGCTTTATGAATGCTTTATTTTTAAACCATACCTGTAACTTAGCCGGTGCCGAGGCTGTAAACAAGTTATTGAGGTACTCGCGCAGGAACTAGCACATTTGTATTTTACAACCTCTTGGATCCAGCTAACATATATATATAATATGCAATCAGCACGTGCTAGATTGGCGCTGGCTCGCTAGAGGGGCCTACACCCAACAGAATATCAGCAGTGTTGACGCAAAATCACATCTGCAACCAACCCAACGCGCAAAGGCAAATGGGTGTTTCTCAAAATGGTGGACTCCCTTTTGGTTGGTATTTTTAAAGGGAAGCAAGAGGACATCATCACCATTTTGGGAGACTACTACTTTGAGACCCCCCCCCCTCCTGGCAGTGGGACGCAGTTGGGCTCCACACGCTGCGTGGCAGCTCCTGCAGAAGAGCCTTCGCACGCGAAGGCCTTTGTCGCCTCAAACAACCTAAGTGGCTTCTAAGAGCCTCTACTAACATGATTGAACAACTCAAATGCCTCAGGTACATCCGATTCCGATTCTTCCAAATACAGGCCGAAATATCATATCTGCCTGGTCAAGAAACAAAGGAGGCGATTGCGTCAATTGGCTTGGCTTCAAGTTGTGGAAGCTTCCGGGGTGGCATGAGAAAAATCGTAGTGCTGCCTCTCGAACTCTGGTCAGACACGTGCTGAATGGAAGCAAGTCTTGTCTTAGGAAGCAAGCCTTGTCTCAGCCACGGTTCTCCTGAAACGTCTCTTTTGCGGAGGGCACCAATACAGTTCGATGTGGTGAATGCGAATGTGAGCCGTGCAATGTACAACATAATGTTGATCCCATGCCCCTCCAAAAGCCATGAATCCCCACTAAACCCACAAAACCCCCCCCTTTTCATAAACTGGGGTTGATTAATGTGGGGTCAACAGTACTTAGCAGCCGGTATCAGAACGCTGGCCAGCTGATTCTGGCCAGCGATACGTCTGGATCAACAAACATATCCCCTATCCGCCTCGTTGCCTTGCTCGCCCAGCATGCGCAAGTCCCCTGGCCGCACCCGGAAGGAGGGACTCATGACATCTCGCGAAAGGGCACTCGAATCATCACCAAATGGCCATGGGTCAAAATCCCGCACTGGCAGTGAACATCCCAATCCCCTCTAAAATATACCAAAATGGGTGGTGCACCTACCCCAACAAAGTGGTACCAGTGGCTTTGCCCCACGGCCAAATCAATGACCCTAGCAGCAAATTCTCGTGGCTAAACTCCATTGGCAGAAAGTCCGCTAGCTCAGCTTGCATGCTCGGGGAAAACAAAAAAAACAACACCATGCAACATCAAATCCTTCATGTGACCCAAGCTGTCAAGCATTTCCCACACTCACGACCTTGAGTTGAAAGTGGCCGGTCTTGAAGTTGAGAGATGTTTTGTGATCAGAGACAGCCCAGTTGACCATGGTCTTTATCGCGAGCAGCATGACCACGGTTGCAACCAAAAACCTCACTGGTCCTGCTATCCGAAAAGAGGCTCGAATTCGGCACACCTTGCAACCTTGTCAGCCAAAGACCTATCTTCAAAAACAACGAAATGACGTCTGGGTGAAATGACAAGTGAGACACCCCCCAATTCTTGTTTGGCAGCCACATGAAAA